>MCJB01010133.1:30184-61315 GCA_002018475.1 Nicotiana obtusifolia | reverse complement strand
GAGGTCGATCCGATGTCGGAATTCGATAAATTTTGTATGGTTCAACTCGTGAGGAGATAAGGAACTTGTTGGGATGAAAATTACTGAATGTTGAGAAGTGGGCCCGGAGCTCGGGTTTTGGTAATTTCGGGATTTCTTAGTAATTTTGATCGTTCTCGCGTGGGCTTTGTCCCCTTAACATATTGTGACGTAATTGTTTTGAATTTGGATAGATTCGACGCACGTGGAGGCCAATTCAAAGGGCAAGGGCGTCGTGGGCTAAGGATTTAGCTGGTTTGAGGTGAGTAATGATCTTAAATGATGTTCTGAGGGTTTGAAACCCCGAATTGCACATTGTAGTGCTATATTGAGGTGAGGCACGCGCTCGATGATAAGTGTGGGGTCGTTTACTACTAGGGATTGTGACTTGGTCCATCCCGATTGATGATTTTTACTACATATTTGATTGGAACTGATTTGATATCATCATGATTTGGGCTGATTGCCATATTTGGGCTTCGTGCCGGCTATTTGAACCCTTCAGGGGTATTTATCACTGTCTCCTCACTGTGTTGATGTATTACTTGAACTCAGTCCTGTTGATTTACACTATTTTACAACTCAGCCACTTTTACTCAGTTTTTGAGGTTTACATAGTATTTTAAATGATGTTTTGGGCTGAGAACTACTGTGTTACTATGCCCGAGGGGCATGAGATGATTTTCTGACTGAGTGCGGCTGAGGGCCAAATGTGAGGTTTTACTGAGTGATATGAGGCCGAGGGACTGAGATTTAAATGACATTTTAAATGATATAAATAGATCGGGTGGCACGCCGTCACGGGATTTGATATGAATGGATCGGGTGGTACGCCGCCACGGAATATAATATACAGGGATCGGGTGACACGCCGTCACGAGATATTGCGCTTGGGCTGTAAGAAGCCCTTCCCGGAGTCTGCACCCTCCACAGTGAGTGCAGGGTACCCATGGGATCGGGTGACACGCCGTCACGAGACATGACGTGGCTAGTCATGCTGTTTTCTTTCACTTCATGTTGTTTCCTTGAGATATTTACATGTTTTATTGGTTCATTATGGATTGTTGTATGCCTTATGTGTTTTCTTACCTTCAGTTGTTATTTATAATTATTACTCACTGAGTTGGAAGTACTCACATTACTCCCTGCACCCTGTGTGCAGATTCAGGCTTTATCGGTTCCGCTCCGAGACATTGATTATTACTGTCAGGGCGGCGATTCAGAGACTACGAGGTAGCTGTTGGCATCCGCAGACCCATATCTCTTTTATCTTGTTGTTTCCACTATATTCAAACAATTGTGCCAAAGATATTGTAATAGTAATCTTATTATTAGGATTTTCATTAGTTGCTCATGACTTTGTGACACCCCGATTAGGGCTGTAGTCGGGATGGTTCACTATATTTTTCCGCAAATTACTGTTATTAAACCGTACTTATGTTATTTTCGTATTGTTTAACTATTTGAATGAAGTTTAGTTTGAATCGGCTGGCCTTGTCTTCATGAGAGGAGCCATCACGATCATGGTTGGGATTTTGGGTCGTGACAGCTTGGTATCAGAGCCTAGGTTACAGAGGTCTCACGAGTCATGTGCGGGTTTAGTAGAGTCTCGCGGATCGGTACGGAGACATCTGTATTTATCTTCGAGAGGCTGCAGAACCTTTTAGGAAAAACTTCATATTCTTGATATCCTTATCGTGCGGTTTGATTCTATTGAGGCTTATGCCTTTATTTCCTTCGTACTCAATCTTATGCGGCGCGAAGCTCTTGTTATCAATGTGATGCGGTGTCGTCGTCCTTGTTTGAACGCACTATGGTTCGCCGGTGTTACATTCTTCTTGGATTTTGCCTTTGGGGCATGGTGCTGTGATGGTGCCTGAGGGGTGGTTGCCAGGGATAGCTGTGTGCAGCGGTTCAAAATCGAATTAGTATTTCTAATGTGGATGGCTCGAGAAAGATGATCTTCGAAGAGGCTTAGAGTCGGTAACATTTTATTGGTTCGGGTGCTACAGAGATGGATTTGGATTTGATGCAACATATGAGCAGCGAAGTATGAGGAACGACATGGCAGGAAGTGTTTCGTGGTGGTTGAAGTACTAGCAGGCCAAGTATGAGAAGCAGAAGTTGAAAAGTTTCTTAAAGGGGATGGTTTAACCGAAATAAGAGTGCCAGATTAGCATATGGATTCTGTGGTAGGATAGCCGCGTGCCTTGAGAAAGTGTAGAACGGTTTGGGAATCATGATGGAAGGTGATTTAGCCTACGTATTTTATTTTGAGTGATGGTTGTTGTATGAAGAAAGATCGAATATGGCAGAAAAGAGTTTGTTTGAAATGAATAGGGGTGTGAAGATCTGATTATCGTTTCAGGTGCAATATGACTTGAGTTCGTAAGTTATTGTTGAACTTTCAGTTGTTGTCAATAGGGAAGGAGCAGACTTATACAACTGGTGGGCGAGCATGAGCTCAAGAGAATTGCTGATTACAGGGTAGTTGTACCCTGTGCAGCGTCGTTAGAAGATATCGGTAAGGAATTTCACAGGTGGGTTATCTCCTGTGAGCAGGTTAGCGGTGGCGTGATGTTGATGAAGCTTCTGCGAGGAATATTACTTGCTACCCAGTAAGAGGTCGAGTGCGTGACTATGACTTGTGATCCAGGATGTTCATGAAAAGCTTAACAAAGACTTCGAGAAGTCTGTCGGGTTAATGGTGCGAGATCATGGTAATTGAGAAGGAGGAATCGCCGTGGGCTCTACATTATGTGACGGTGGCTTAGAGCTAAGTGGGGGGAGCCCACCGTTTACAATTGGATCGCGTGGTTGTCTGCTTGTGCGGCTTCTGGTTATCGGTACGTTGGCAGAGAATTTATGACTAAGAAAAGGAAATCAGCAAAGAACTAGATGGGCGTGTGCTATTTTCGGTGTTATCAATGCATGTTCAGGGTTTTGGGAAGACTCGGAGCTTGTGTTTTGTGGACGTGATGTACATGGAAAAGAGCACACTCGGTTATCTTCGGAACTAGGTCAGAGTGATTGACCCTAGATAACGGTCCTAGTGGATTCAAGAATTATAGTGCAGTGCCTAAGGATTTCGAGTCCGATGTGTGGTTAAGGATCGAGTCTTCACACTGGGTTGCGAACGAAACTTGGAATATTCTATGTTACCATCGGGTATACGGTGCAGTATTGGAGGAAAGGAAGAAATAGCTTCGGATGCGCAGAAGGTCTTACAAAATGGGTGTACCAGTCTAAGATAATATTGAGCACATAAGGAGGGTATGAGATGGTTCATGAGTATTGAGACGAAGTGGTCTCGCGATTCGGGTCACTCGAGGTGAGTGCGAATTGAGTTCGTTATGTTGTGAATGGGGCTATTATATTTCTAAGTCAGGTCAATAGTAAAATTGAAAGAAGTTGGGTCAGTTAGTAATGGTCGAATCGGGTGTGATGGTGGCAATGATCAGTTCCTTCGGCGTGTGAAGTTTTTCATTCGGTATGTGGTTGTGCGTGCAGGTCCGATAGCCACCATGACTTGATTGATATGGGAGATATTTGATTCAAATGGCCTTGTTGTGTGAATAGACTCCGGAAGAGTCATGATGGTTTAGACCACAACTTGAGGTTTGTATTTTTGGTGGTTATGGGAATTCAGTTGCATGTTGCCATGGTTCTTCTGAAATGAGTTGAGTGAAAGGGGTTCTAGCCAATGAAGTATTCATTCTACTAATAGTTCAGGGGTTATGAGAAATTTTTTTAATCTCGCGTAACGGTATCATGTTTGGATCGGGTTGCACGGCGCAACGGTATCGTGTGTGGATCGTATTGCGTGCCGCAACAATGTTATGTTGAGTACGGTCCCCTATACCTATTCCTGCGTATTTTGTTTCTCATCCTCTGAGAAGGGTTCGTAACATCTGTTTGACTGTTTTATTCGTTAGGCGAGCTGGATAATTCTTTTCTAGAGTTCGCTCCTCATTATGTGTCATGTTCAAATTGTAGCTTGTCGGCGCATTGATGGCGCTATATGAGATCTGAGTCGGTGTTGGAGGCGGCTTATTGCATGAGCAGCTTGCACCGGGTGAGACGAGATTATTGGAGCTGAAATCTGTGCAATCAGATTTATATAAGGCACATTAAAAGGAAATATCGTTATTCAATTCAGAATGAGGTAATTGTTCTTGACAGGATGAGAGACTCCATGAATTATTGATTCGGTAGGTGGCTAGGAGCTTCTACACGTCTCTTTCATCGTGGCAGTATTGCGAGATTTGGAACAGGATTTATATGCGTCATGCGATGTGTTGCGGGCACCAGATTCTTGAAATTTCAGCTATTGTGGTCGAAGGATGTTATTATGGGCAATCGACTTATATGGTGAGTTTGTGAATTTGCACTCTACTACTGTGTTTATCCCTGTTGGGATATTTTTATAGTCTTAGCCGTGTCTATCATTTTTGTTTTGTACACTATTGAGGGCTATGAGTCCAAAAGTGACTTTTTGTTACTCACTACAGTGGGTTTTGATGTAATTTCGGGATAACTGATTAGAGCTTTATGAATTATATGCCCTACCGGTATAGGAGTTCATTATGTGCCGTGATTTCGAGTAAAGGAAATTATTTTTAAAGGAGTAATGGATAGATTTCGGTTGGCACGATGTGCATATTACTTGTGATTCAGAGTTGAGGACGAGATCCTTGCATTTTTAATATGATGTGAGAAGCTTAAACTGGGCTATGAGCCGCGGTGGAAGTTATATAAGGACGAGATCCTTGTGATGAAAAATTATGTGTTTTAAATTCTCCCTGTGTGGAATTAAATTTGTACTATAGTACTGATAGGGAGCCATGCCTGTTAGGCTTATTTGATAATTCTTCTATGTATTTCTGTGCACATTTAGCCATATTCGTGCTGTAACTAGTGAGTTTCAGCCTACAAGGAGAGTGTTCAGGTGGCGTTAAATGTGACTTGTTAGTTCGAATAAATAATCATGAGGTCTTCATGCCTCGTGAATTGCTGTCAGAGTTGTGAAAATTTGAAACGAGGTTTTGGTTAATATGAGGTTAATTGACGATGCTGGAATTAATTATGAACAACTATTATAACCAGAGACGTGGTTATGGGCATACATATGATGGGCGCGTAAGCACGAGTTGCTACAGCCGGTTGAGACTAACACGCTGTGTTGAAGTAATTGGGCTGTGAGAAATTTGGCTTTGAAGTTCATAAATGTGGATAAAAGAAATAATCTTCAATTAAGATGGTGTTGTCGGATCCATGTTAAATTTAAGGTGACGTGGAATCACCTGTGAGTGCGTGTAATAATACAATTAGAAATTTAATGTCCTCGGAATAATTCTTGGCACGTTCGAGGACGAACGCTTGTTTAAGTGAGGGAGAATGTGACGACCCAGCTAGTCGTCTTATGAGTTACCGCTCCGTTTTCCCCGTTTCTACCTTATTATGCTTCGTCATCCATGCTTTATGTAATCACGTTGAATGGTTTGCGTTCGGAGTAGATTTGGTAAGAAATGAGACACTTGGTCTCTTTCAAGAAGGTTTAAGTTGTAAAAGTCAACCGGATTTGACTTATGAGTTAGAGGGCTCGGATGTGAATTTCGACGATTCGATTAGTTTCGGGAGATGATTTATGACTTAGGAGAGTGATCGGAATTAGTTTTGGAGGTCCGATGTAGAATTAGGCTTGAATTGGTGGAGTTAGTATTTTGGCGATTTCCGGTTGTTAGGCGAGATTTTGATCAGAGGGTCGGAATGGAATTCCGAAAGTTGCTGTAGCTTCGATATGTAATTTATGAATTGTGTGCAAAATTTTAGGTCATTTGGACGTAGTTTGGTTGGGTTTAGATCAAAAGAGCGATTTAGAAGATTTTGAAATCCTTAGGCTTGAATCCAACGCGAATTTGGTGTTGAGAGGTTGTTTTGGGCGTTCCGATGGTTGGAACAAGTTTGAATAATGTTATGGGATATGTTGGCATGTTTGGTTGAGTTTCCGGAGGCCTCGGGTGAGTTTTGGGTGGTTAAACGGACTATTTCATTGTTGGAAAGGAAAATCTGCATAAATGTTAGAAATGCTACGCATTTTGTCCAAAATGCGAACAACATTTTGATTATGCTACGCAGCAAAGTGTAGCAGATTGCAATGTGAAAAATGCGACCAGAATGCTAACAACATTTTGATTATGCGACCAGAATGCTACGCAGCAAAGTGTAGCAGATTGCAATGTCAAAAATGCGACCAGAATGCGAATAACATTCTGATTATGCGACCAGAATGCGAACAGCATTTTGAACACCTGAAAGTTTTATTGTTCCGATTTTTGACCTCTTTATGAATAGAAATAAGTGCCCATTTGCCATGCCAAACCCATTTTCATTATCCACAAAGAGAAACACCTCCAAACACCATAGAATCATAGCAAATCAACCTCAAAACTATATCCAAAGGAGATTTTCTTGGACAAATTCTTAAAAGAGGGGATTTTGGCCATCTTGAATATAGTTGGAGCTATAGAACTTGGATTGCAACTAATCTTGAAGGGATTTTTGGAAGATTTTCAAGGGAAACATCGGGGTAAGTGTTCCTAACTCAATTTTTGAGGAATTACCTCAGTTTATCACTATTTTTAGCAATTAATTGGTGATTTAAGTTGGAAAAATTGCGGAAAACTCTTAAGTTTAGATTTAAGATTTGGAGGTCGATCCGATGTCGGAATTCGATAAATTTTGTATGGTTGAACTCGTGAGGAGATAAGGAACTCGTTGGGATGGAAATTACTGAATTTCGAGAAGTGGGCCCGGGGCTCGGGTTTTGGTAATTTCAGGATTTCTTAGTAATTTTGATCGTTCTCGCGTGGGCTTTGTCCCCTTAACATATTGTGACGTAATTGTTTTGAATTTGGATAGATTCGACGCACGTGGAGGCTAATTCAAAGGGCAAGGGCGTCGTGGGCTAAGGATTTAGCCGGTTTGAGGTGAATAATGATCTTAAATGATGTTCTGAGGGTTTGAAACCCCGAATTGCACATTGTAGTGCTATATTGAGGTGAGGCACGCACTCGATGATGAGCGTGGGGTCGTTTACTACTGGGGATTGTGAATTGGTCCATCCCGATTGATGATTTTTACTACATATTTGATTGGAACTGATTTGATATCATCATGATTTGGGCTGATTGCCATATTTGGGCTTCGTGCCGGTTATTGAACCCTTCAGGGGTATTTATCATTGTTTCCTCACTGTGCTGATGTATTACTTGAACTCAGTCCTGTTGATTTACACTACTTTACAACTCAGCTACTTTTACTCAATTTTTGAGGTTTACATAGTATTTTAAATGATGTTTTGGGCTGAGAACTACTGTGTTACTATGCCCGAGGGGCATGAGATAATTTTCTGACTGAGTGCGGCTGAGGGCCAAATGTGAGGTTTTACTGAGTGATATGAGGCCGAGGGCCTGAGATTTAAATGACATTTTAAATGATATAAATAGATCGGGTGGCATGCCGCCATGGGATTTGATATTAATGGATCGGGTGGTACGCCGCCACGGAATATGATATAAAGGGATCGGGTGACACGCCGTCACGAGATATTGCGCTTGGGTCGTAAGAAGCCCCTCCCAGAGTGTGCACCCCCCCACAGTGAGCGCAGGGTACCCATGGGATCGGGTGACACGCCGTCACGAGACATGACATGGTTAGTCATGCTGTTTTCTTTCACTTCATGTTGTTTACTTGAGATATTTACATGTTTTATTGTTTCATTATGGATTGTTGTATGCCTTATGTGTTTTCTTACCTTCAGTTGTTATTTATAATTATTACTCACTGAGTTGGAAGTACTCACATTACTCCCTGCACCTTGTGTGCAGATTCAGGCTTTATCGGTTCCGCTCCGAGACATTGATTATTACTGTCAGGGCGGTGATTCAGAGACTACGAGGTAGCTGTTGGCGTCCGCAGCCCCATATCTCTTTTATCTTGTTGTTTCCACTATATTCAAACAATTGTGCCAAAGATATTGTAATAGTAATCTTATTATTAGGATTTTCATTAGTTGCTCATGACTTTGTGACACCTCGGTTCGGGCTGTAGTCGGGATGGTTCACTATATTTTTCCGCAAATTACTGTTATTAAACCGTACTTATGTTATTTTCGTATTGTTTAACTGTTTGAATGAAGTTTAGTTTGAATCGGCTGGCCTTGTCTTCATGAGAGGCGCCATCACGATCATGGTTGGGATTTTGGGTCGTGACACTCCTGTAATGCATGCCTAAAATCAGGACAAAATTGGCTTTGGTTCAATTTCTTTGCCCAAAAACTCTTTCATCATCTCCGGTCAAAGAGGGCAGTTGTTGACAGCCAATTTTGATCCTCCTTTTTAAAATTAACTTATTTATACAAAAATATTTACAATGAATGTTTTGAAAGTATTTTCTATCATAAATACTTATTTAGAAAATTGATTAAGTATTATTTTAGAAATTAATAACCTATTACTAACATTATGTAATTATAAATATACTTACTACTTTTAATATCATTAAGGCAATTTCCGAAATACACCATCTAGGCTTTATAACTAATTTAATGAATTATTTCTCAAATTCTGATTAATTAGATTATTTTGTTCAACATTAGTGCTATAATTTAGAAGACAAATTATTTCATAAATAATCAATTATAATAATTAGTAGTATATTTGGTAATTATAATTTTACTATATTTTATTGAAAATAATTAAGTTTATTGAAATTAATTTTAAAAGGGTTAGAAGACCAAAGACTACAATTGCAAATCTCCAATTAAACACAAGTTGGCCATCTTTTAAGCTAATTTTGGTCTAATACCAAGCTCAATCTGGAAAAGCACCCAGTCCAAAGACCCTCTAATCCAAGTTGGCAATCTTGGTGTTGGTGCCCCAAGTACACACAAGTATATGTGGCCGTCAAGTAATAAAGTGAATCTAAAATCGGATGTCGAACCAACAGAGACTTAGAGTAATTGTTAACTAAGCAAACTAAAGTCAGTTTACTGTCCAAGATAATCAAGAGTGTTATTTTTCTATTTATCTGCTATTGCAAAAATTAAACACGTAACAACTACTTTATCAAGAATGCAAATGTGTATGATGAGATTTTAATCAGAGGAGATGAAGATTCCAAGGTTGTAGTTAGTTTATCAATCCTATTAATTTCAATAATCACACTCGTTAATCAAGATTATTTATGGTTGCTAATTGACTAGATCGTTTATATGAATAGCATGTTCCCACAATACTATTAGCCTATTCACAATATATCAATCCTATATTATTATGGTATTGAGTCTATCATGAACAAATATAATACAATATTCAACTTAGCAAGACTGTTATTTATATTCTTATCCTAACTGCGAAATCGTTCCCCGAGCCACGGGTTAAAACAAGCTCTCTTTAATTCTACTCTAATCTAAACACGGCTTTCCTAAGCATGGAATAGATAGTAGGGTGAATTGGTAGCTACAACAAGTCACAAGTCAAAACTAGAATTAAAGAAACAACCACAAGATGATAATCGAATTAACGAAGATGTAAATTAGTAAGCGTTAATAATCATGTAAACCACAACCCCAGAAACTAGAATGCTTAGCCACTCATGTTCGTAGTAACAATTTTCCAAGTATTTTGCATAAACAAGTTATAGAGAAAAGATGAATGAATGAAGAACTCGACGATTTATCCTCCAAAAGTTGTTCCACGTGATGTTCTTGCCTCCAAATAATGTCTAACCCCTAAACAATAGATTTAGAACCACTTTTATATATGTTAGGGATGTGTAGGGTTGAAATCCCCAAATCCTAGCCGAATTAGGACAAAATCCGCCCTTTGGCGTCTCGCTTGGCGTCTGGCGCCAACCTGTACAGCAAACTTTTTGGTCTTCTGTCAATGGCATTTTGGTTGGTGCCTAGCGCCAACCTAGACAGTGAATATTTTTGCATGCTGTCAACGGCATTTTGGTTGGTGTCTGGCACCAACCTGGGCACCAATTTATACTTCCTCAAAATTCTTCCCTTTTTGACGTCAATTTGCATGCAAACTCCCCAAATCACTTCCAATTGATTCCTACACATAAAAAAATATCATTATTAAGCTCGAGTCAAAAATATTCATACTAAAGTTAACAAGATCTAGGCATAATGTAAGGCAAATTACATGCAAAAACATGGGATTTTAGCCAAACATCACCACCCAACACTTAAGCTCTTGCTTGTCCTCGAGCAACCAACAACTAACACTATTTTTTAGCACTTTTTATTTACCACATTTGAAGCACACTACACCAATGATCACGGTTGATAGCAACAATTAAACTGTAGCATATGCAATCACTTACACTTTCCTTAACTTATGTCATTCTTCAAAAATATTCACAATAAAGATGACATACTTATAACAATCCTAGCCTCTAAAACCGACTCAGTGTCACAATGCACTCATGGCTTGTACACTCAATATCCTAGAGAAGTCTAATAATGTTACCTATCCCTCATGAAACCATGTGCCTTCACAACAAGAGCAAAAGAGTAAGTTGAATCCACATGTTCAAATCAAATGCTAAATATACTTAAGGACTCATATATATCAAAGAAAATCGCTCGCTCTCACAAAAGAAGTCGCATGCATGCAATTGGTACCATAGGCTTGCTCTTAATGTAAATCTCCACTAATGTAGGATCGCTCTATCCAAAATCAATTAGGACTTTTTCATGGTTGTAATGTGGACTAAGGGACATGTAGGATATGTTTAGGAATAATGGTTAACCCTCCTAAACACTTTATCATATCACATAACCAACCGTAAGCGCAAATTCTTCAATCCCAACTTCAATTTCACAACTAAAATCATCCCTAGCAACGTTCCCTCTTTCTTTAGGCCCTACTTTAATTCATACCTACTAGCAAGAACAAGATGTCAATTTATTCATCTATATTTTTCCTACTCTTTTTTTTTCAGATTTTTTTTCTTTACAATTTTCGCCGGTGGTGTATTCTTTTACAAAACAAGTGCATCTTTCTTCCTTTCACTGGTTCCACTCGAAAGCCACCCAAATTATCTCCTTACTTCTTTTAGTGCTCATTTCTCCATTAACGTACTTTAAAAGGTAAAAGGATCAAAACAATATCAATTAAGAACAAAAAGGGATATATGCTTGTAATGTGGGTGCCAAATAAAATTCTATAGGCTCAAAATGGTTAACTAGGGATAGATTTTATTTGTGATGAGCATTAAGCTCAAGAAGAACATAGACAGCCTAAAATCATTTTTCAAACCGAGTCTCACCTAAAATTTCGCTTCAACTTACATACCGGCCAAGTTCTAAACAGATGTGCAATGACATGGACTACACAAAAATCTCACTTCACGCATGGCACATGACTCACTAAGGATAGTCTCATTCCGACTCTCAAACTTATGCAACTATTCACGAAGCCACAAGATATTAAGCACTAAGCACAAAGTGAACATAAGTCAAGAATACGAGACATAGGCGTCACGAGACATGCAATCTAATTTATAACGGCATCATGATCAATTTCAAAATATAGGAAAGATACTACACATGGCAAAGCATGATACGCTACTATCAAACAAGTCAAAGGCACCTAGGACTCTCATATTTCATCCTCCATTTTTTCCTAAGTCCTACACTAAAAAGAAAACTACTACCTGGTTCAAACTACATCCCATGGAAAAGAACCGAGACACAACAAAAAACCACGGGAGATTATTACTACCTAAAGAAAACTAAAAGACATATTGATTTTTGTTTAGACTTTAATCCCTCAAGAAAACTGTCTAGGAAATCCATCGTTTGGAAAAGTCCAATTTTTTGAACTTTTTTTTTCTGATTTTTCTTTATTTAAAAAAAATTAAACTACTAAAACACTACACAACTACGTAAACAAAAAATAAGAAGCTAAAATCAAAATAAGAAGTTAACATTTTTACTAATATACTACTACTAATTATCTAGAGGAATTCTCCTACCCCATACTCAAAAGAGTGCAGTGTCCCCAATGTACAAATAAAGAAAAAGAAAAATAATGAGGGTGGACAAGAAACTCAATGAAAGGCGCTGAAGCAATCGCGGCTCACGAGGTAATCAGACCCCAGGCATGGTCCTTTGTGCGGGCACCCCACACTTAGTTCCCACCATCTAGCTCGCGTTTGCACTCTTCCAATCGCTTTGCTTCCTATGCTTATAATCCTAAAAAATAAAAACAGACACTACAAAAATAATATAATAAAAATAAAAATAAAAGAAAGAAGTAAAGCCGGGTTGCCTCCCAACAAGTGCCTGATTTAACGTCGTGGCACGAAGTAGAATCTCGCCTAATCGTTGGCTAGTAACACCTTCGACTTATGACGATCAAAGTCACCTCCATAATAGTGCTTTACTCTTTGTTCGTTCACTAAGAATGTTCTCTCGTCACCTACGACGCGCAGCTCAATTGCACCATGTGGAGTGACTCTTACTACCTCAAACAGGCCTGACCATCTCGATTGAGCTTCCCCGGAAAGAGTCTCAACCTCGAATTGAACAAGAGAACCAATTGGCCTAGTTCGAACTCGCGATTGTGAATATGCTTATCATGCCGGCGCTTGGTCTTTTCTTTATACAACTTGGAATTCTCATACGCGTGCAAGCGAAACTCATCAAGCTCGTTCAATTGTAACAACTATTTTTCACCCGCTAATTCTGTATCATAGTTCAGCTTCTTTATATCCCAAAACGCTTCGTGCTCAAGTTCCACCGACAAATGGCATTCCTTCCCATAACCCAGCTTGTAAGGAGAGGCTGGAGTTTTGTAGGCGGTCTGGTATGCCCATAAAGCATCATCAAGCTTTGCGGCACAATCTTTCCTATTTGCACCAACCGTCTTCTCCAAAATCTTCTTTATCTCTCTATTGGACACCTCAACTTGTCCCCTAGTCTAAGGATGGTAGGCAGTCCAACCTATGTTTGGCCTTGTATTTCACTAGGAGATTGTCCAACAGCTTGTTACAAAAACAGGTGCCCCCATCACTTATCATCACCCTCGGAGTGCCGAACCTTGTAAAGATATGCTTTTTCACAAAGTTAACCACAACCTTGGCATCATTGGTAGGAAGAGCAATGGCCTCCACCCACTTCGACACATAGTCAACGGCCACTAAAATGTACTTGAACCCATTGGACGGGGAAAACGGACCCACGAAATCAATTCCCCACCCGTCAAAGATTTCAACCTCCATAATACCATGCAATGGCATCTTATGCCTTTTCGTAATCGTTCCCATTGTTTGGCATCTATCACACTTCCTCACGAACTCATGGGCATCTTTAAATAACCTAGGCCAATAGAAACCCGATTGCAACACCTTGGCTGCCGTTTTGTCACCCGCATGATGACCGCCATAAGGCGATGTATGACAGTCATCTAAGATAGCATTAATTTCAGATTCAGGCACACATCTTCTCATTAACTAATCGGTACAAGATTTGAACAGAAACAGCTCATCCCACCCATATGATCTCACATATCGCAAGAACTTCTTTTTAGCATGAGGTTCAAGGTCAGGCGGCATTTATCCACTTGCCAGATAGTTTACAAAATCCGCATACCATGGCACCTCCCCAACAGTAACGGCCAACAATTGCTCATCTGGGATTCCTTGATGAAATTTCCCTCAGCTACATGAGTCTGATTTTCTAACCTGGACAATTGATCGGCCACTTGATTCTCTGTTCTTTTACGGTCTCGAATCTCCAAGTCAAATTCCTGTAAGAGTAAAACCCAACAGATTAGCCTTGGTTTAGCATCTTTCTTTTCGAACAAGTACCTAATGGCTACATGGTTTGTGTAGACAATGACTTTGGTGCCAACCAAATAGGCCCCAAATTTATCAAATGCCCACAATATAGAAAGCAACTCCTTTTCTGCCACAGTATAATTTATTTGAGCAGGAGTGAGAGTCTTTCTTGCGTAGTAAATGGAGTGAAATATTTTTCTCCTCCTCTGATCCAATACGGCCCCAATTGCACCATCACTAGCGTCACACATCAGCTTGAATGGCTCGTTCCAATCAGGAGCCACTATGATTGGTGCACCCACTAACTTCTTTTTCAGCTCCTCGAATGCTTTCAAACAAGCATCGTCAACCTTGAACGGCACAACCTTCTCTAACAACCTGCACAAAGGAGAGAAAATTTTTGAGAATCCTTTATTAATCAGCGATAAAAACCTGCATGTCCTAGAAAGCTCCTAACTCCTTTCACCGAAATTGGTGGTGGCAACTTTTCAAATGCTTCCACCTTAGCCTTGTTAACTTCCAGTCCATCTTTGGACACCTTGTGCCCCAGCACTATACCTTCATGTACCGTAAAATGTCACTTTTCCTAATTCAGTACCAGAGCTAACCTAGACAGTGAATATTTTAGCATGTCATCAACGGCCTGGGCACCAACTTATACTTCATCCAAATTCTTGCCTTTTTGACGTCAATTTGCATGCAAACTCCCCAAATCACTTCCAATTGATTCCTACACATAAAACTTCAATTATTAAGCTCGGTCACAAATATTCATACTAAAGTTAACAATATGGAGGCATAATGCAAGGCAAATTACATGCAAAAACATGGAATTTTAGCCAAACATCACCACCCCACAATTAAGCTCTTGCTCGTCATTCTTCGGTTGCATTATGTCATCGCTCATTGCTGTTTTCCTGTTGTTATATCTCATTATGTATATGACAAGCTTATATTGGATGGAATGTTTATCCTTATCTTATAATTCAAAGAATGACTTAGGAAAACCTAAAGAACTTAGGATTAAAAGAGGCATTAGTTAGCAATTAATTTCATATCTGCTAATCGTATGCTGTTATTAATTTGACATAATTTACTAACTCTTTTACTAAAGGTTTTTGAAGCCCAAAGTCTTAACAAGGGCAGCCGTCCCTCTTTCAAAAAAATTAGAATAGTTGCACGTTTGATCTTTCTAAAAGGAATCAGCTATTTCGAAAGATTAGGGCGCTGCTGCCTGAAAACAAAGGCATTCAAATAGTTTTCTACTTCAAAACCAAGGTATACCTTATGATCAATTTTCAAAACACTTTCACCACATTAGAATGACATGAACCTCCATGATTTAGGAAACAAAATGCTTTAACTTGGCTTCCATTTTTACATTTATACAAACGTTTCCATCTCCAAGTTCTTTTTGTTTAAGCTTATATATACTAACACTAATTTCCTAAAGGATTTTTTGTTTAAATCCATCTTCTTTAAACCATACTCTCCCCTTATAGATATTATGTCCAAATATATTGTAAGCCATACCCTTAGAACACTAGTTAAGCCATAGTACAAATAATTAATACCAAATCTAGTCTAAGTCCTATGGAGCTACCTCAGATAGATTTTAAGGGGTGCCTAACACCTTCCCCTTAGAAGAACAAGAACCCTTACCAATGATCTCATCGGTTAGCAGACCAATAAAGAATATGACCTTTAGTAATTAAATAAGTACCATAGTATACCTTTAAATATTAGGTGGCAACTCTTTTTCATCAACAATAGAGAAACCACAAGTTGAATCTTATTTTGACTAGTGCAAAATAGGGTGTAACAATATAGGGACTCTGATGGGGACTCACACTTAGGTTCTGAACTTAGCAGACTTAAACTGAATTTGCTATTCAGATTTATTTGTAGATCGCTTTAATTGTAGCCAAATTTGCAATTATATGCTTACTTGCTTTATTTTCTCTTTATGCTTATTATAATACTTATTGTTGCTACACCCTTATCTGTTATTGCTTTACATATATTGTCATCACATTTCTTCCTAATGAGTCTTGGCGGTACACTTCACAATCACACGCAAAGGTTGTCTTTTACACCCATCCGAACCTTCTTTTCAAAACTCTCTAGTTTCAGAGAATGGCTTTGTCAGGTCAACGGACATAACTTCTCGCAGTCTTCAGTCCAACTCAAAAGTAAGAAACACTCTAATCTAGAAAAATAGGTCATACTGCATAAACCATAGGTGAGTCGGTCCTAGGCACCGACACATAATTAGTAAAGCCACCCTAATGTCAACGGGTCATGCACCCAACGACATGATTTCTGTGTAAAGACAAACAAGCCTGACAAGACACTTAAAAATCCGAAGCAAACACTTACCAAAATATTTCTTTTACTCACTTGAGAAAATGGAAATCAACCAAAACATTCCGAGATTAACATGGTGATTGGAGTGCTACACAAGTTGAAGCAGTGGTGGAAGAACATTCGCTGGGAACACGGAGATGAGATTCCGACACATTTGGGACACTGACTGCTTTGCTAAACATCCAAGCAAACAGGGTGCTCACTCGCCTATTGATAGAGTTCTGGGATCCGACTAAGATGGTGTTCAAGTTTGCCGACTGTGAGTTAGTACCGATATTGGAAGAAGTTATTAGTTTCACGGAGCTGCTATTCAATGGAAGGAAGCCAATACTACCAGTTACTATTCGATTACCGGTTCATGCATACTTTAGGCCTAGCTAATAGTCAGAGTCTAAGAAATATCGAGGACAGATGGGAGAGCCTCGACTAGCTGTTCGACAGATTTGGATATCGTGAATGCTATGAGTGGTATCTGGGAGAGTTTCAGTTTTGCGTATCCGCATCTGCGGACCTTCAGCGCAGATGTGCTTCTACTTTTGCACCTGGATAACCACATCTGTCGTCCCTGCCTTCTCCAATCAATGTACGCACCTACACTCACCTGGTCGTTTCTGCGGCGCCGCATCTGTGGCCCCTTATCTGCAGGTGTGAAAGCATCAATACTTAGAATCTTCAACAATTCAACAAGGTTCAAATATGATCTGCAGCTCATCTGAAAAACGCTCGGCGCCCGGGACCCAGTTCCGATCATACCAACAAATACCACAACATAATACAGACCTACTCGAGGCCTTAAATCACACCAAACAACATCTAAACTACAAACCGCACCTCAATTCAAGTCTAATTGACTAATGAACTTTCAACTTCTAAAACTCATGTCGAACCATATCAAATCAACTCAGAATGACCTCAAATTTTAAATGCAAGTCCCAAATGATACAACGGACTTATACCAACTCCTGGAACCACAATTCGAACTTGATATCAAAAAGTCAACTCTCGGTCAAACCTATTAACCTTCCAAACCTTCAACTATCCAACTTCCACCAATTCAAGCCAAAACAACCTAGGAGCCTCCAAATTTTCCTCCAGACATACGCCTAAGTCCAAAATCCCCATTTGGACCTAACAGAATCATCAAAACTCTGATATGAGATCAAATATGCAAAAGTCAAACTTGGTCAACTTTTCCAACTTAAAACTTGTAAAATGAGAATCATTCTTCCAAATTAATCCTGAATCGCTTACAGAGCAAAACCAACCATACACACAAGTCATAATACAAAATTTGACGCTAATCAAGGTCTCAAATCATCGAACAAAATGCTAAAGCTGACTGGTCGGATCATTACAGAAACCCTCCCTAACACAAGCACTACTCGGGGTCCTAGAAGCCCTTGTGAACTCTGAAGTGCCAGGGGGTTCACAGGGTGACTTTGTAAGTGAATATGTTCATCCTAGTATGGTCATTGGCCTTGACTAACCCTTGGAGGAATATCACAAATAAATTTAGCTTAGCCTTGTTCTGTGATCATGTTCCTATTTCTTTTCTTTTTTTATGATTCTATATTATGCCTCATATGCTAATTGTTTTTTTCCTCTTTTCCATTGAATGAACTCTGGACCTGCTGATTTCACTATGAACTCAGGTCCAAGTTCAATTAACTAGGCTGCCTCCTTTGTCATCCGCTGATGTCTACTGCCGTCTGATTCAAATTGGGCCTGACCAATTGTCAACCCAACCCAAAGTCCAATTCCCTCTTCCACTTTATGTTACTGTTATAGCTAACCTATTTCTATGTATTGTATTGTGCAACTAATGCTTATAGTATATGTTTTTACCTCCGTTGTGATTGCTAGAAAAGGACCTAGCATAAATCTGGCAGGGTAAAGGTAAATGGGATTAAGATAGCACTTTATAAAGTTAATATATCTTCGAGTTCGAACACATACATCGAATGCTTGTCAATAAAGTTCTTATGCTTACTTACTTCTTCTTGACGAGCTTCATCTATTTCTAAAGGCATTTGCGGAATCCAATTGGTTAAAGCAAAAACATTTTTTTGGAAGAAGTTTTCAAATGAATAGTTTTAGACAAAACCAACAGTTTTCGAAAAATAAAAATCGATGGAACAATGCAAATCAGACTTGGAATTTTTACAAGGACGAAAGTCGCTTTTGGAAATCAACTTGATTTCTACTCAAACAATTTTGAAAAGACAGATAAGAAATACTTTATTTCATGTTATTTCGGGGCATAAGAAAGGTTAAATATTAATATAGATCCATATTTTAAACAATCCTTTATTTTTAACAAGTCATACAACATAACTTGAAATAAACGTTGTTTCTAAAAGTGGTAAACCTTTTATAAAACGAGTAGTTTTCGATAAGATTAAATATTTTCTCACTTAGTTAAGGCATTCTATATACTCGTCTAGCAGCCTTGATCACTATTGAGCTAGAATATAAATAATTATTTTCCATGCATTTAGCCTAAGTTTAAGGAACTACTTAATATAGATTTTATGTGATGTCTAACACCTTTCTCTTAGAATAATAACTAGAACCCTTATTCGGATTCTCACTAGTTTAGCGGACTATTAAGACAATGTTCTTTGTAGACTTATAGGTAGTACACCTTTAAATATTAGGTGGCAACTCTTCCTTTATCAACTTCAGGGAAGCCACACGTTGTATTTTATTTTGATCTGTGCAAAATAGGGTGCAAAACTCCTAATGTTGTCATTACAAGTATTGTTTCTGTGTGCCGCAAAGATGCTTCGGTATTGTTTAATCTAGGCTCTACTTATTCATCTGTGTCAACATACTTTACTTCTTGTATGGATATACGACGTGATTCTCTTGTTACCCTTGTTCATGTATCTACACTGGTTGGAGATTCCATTGTGGTGGATCGAGTGTATTAGTCTTATATGGTCACTATGTGTGGTTTTGGACGAGAAAGGATTTTCTATTGTTAGATATGGTAGACTTTGATATGATCTTGGGTATGATTGATTGTCTCCGTACCATGCTATTCTTGATTGTATGCTAAGACTGTGATGTTGGATATGCCAGGGTTGCTAAGGCTGAAATGGAAGAGCTCTCTTGGTTGCACTCCGGGTAGAGTAATCTAATTTTTGAACGCTCAACGGATGATTGAGAAGGGATGTTTGGCGTATCTAGATTTTGTCAGATATGTTAGTGCCGATAGTCCTTTGTTGAGTTAGTTCTAGTAGTGAGGTAGTTTCTGGATGTGTTTCCTGCAGATCTGTTGGGCATATCACCCGATAGAGATATTGACTGTGGTATTAATTATTCACCAGGCATTCAGTCCATCTCCATTCAACTGTGCTCCAACCGAGTTGAAGAAATTGAAGGAACAACTACATGAGTTGTTGGATATGGGGTTCATTAGGCCTAGCGTATCACGTTGGGGTGCACCGGTGTTATTTGTAAGAAAAAGGATGGTTCTATGAGAATGTGAATTGACTAGAGGCAGTTGAACAAGGTTACTATCAAGAACAAGCACCCACTGCCACATATTGATGATTTATTTGATCAGTTTCAGGGTGCTAGGATGTTCTCAAAGATTGACTCGAGACGAGGTATCACCAGTTAAAGATTAGGGCTTCAGACATTCCTAAGATGCACTTTCGGGATTCTTTATGGGCATTATGACTTATTTTTCTGATGTCTTTTGGGTTCAATATGCCCCAGCAACTTTCATGAATTTGATGAATAATGTATTCCAGCCTTATTTGGATTCTTTTGTTATTGTGCTCATGTATTATATATTGGTGTATTCCAATAGTAGGGAGGATCATGAGCAACAGTTGAGGATTGTGCTTCAGACTTTGAGGGAGAAGAAGTTATATGCTAAATTCTCCAAGTTTGAGTTTTGGTTAGACTCAGTGGTATTCTTGGGTCACGTGGTGTCTAGCGTGGGATCAAAGTGGATCCTAAAGAAGATTGAGGCAATTCAGAATTGGCCCATGCCTTCTACCGCTATAATGATAAGGAGTTTCTTAGGTTTGGCTGGTTACTATCGTCGCTTTGAGGAAGGGTTTTCATCTATAGAAATTCAATTGACTAAGTTAACTTTGAAGGGTGATTTATTCAGATGGTCTAACGAGTGAGAAGAGAACTTTTAGAATCCTATACTACTTTACTATAGCTCCAGTTTTGGTGTTGATGCAGGATAGTCCGGTGATTGCCTTGCATCGTGCCAGTTTAATCCCTATGAGAATAACTATCTGGTTCATGATTTGGAGTTAGCAGCTATTATTCACACGCTCAAGATTTGGAGGCATTACTTGTATGGCTTGTCTTGTGAGGTTTATAGTAATCATAAAAGTCTTCAGCACATGTTTAAGTAGACAGATTTGAATTCGAGGTAGCGGAGGTGGTTGGAGCTGTTAAAGAATTATGATATCACTATCTTGTATCATCTAGAGTAGACTAATGTGGTGGTGGATGCATTGAGTAGGAAAGTAGAGAATATGGGAAGTTTGGCTTTTATTACAACTATGGAGAAACCTTTGGCTATGGATATTCATACTTTGGCTAATAGATTTGTGGGATTGGATATTTCTGAGCTTAGCAGGGTTCTCGCTTGTGTTGTTGCGCAGTTGTCCTTGACTGAGCGTATCAAGGCTCATCAGTATGGGGATCTCCATTTACTTGTCCATTAAGATACAATGTTGCGAGGTGGTGCTAAGGAGGTGGCTATTAGTAATGATGGTGTATTGTAAATTCAGGGTCGAGTTTGTGTTCCCAATGTGGATGGTTTAAGGGAGTTGATTCTTGAGGAGGCTCATAGTTTGCAGTATTCTACTCATTCAGGTGCTACGAATATTTATCATGACTTGAAACAGCATTATTGGTGGCGGAGGATGAAGAAGGATATTGTTGGATATGTTGCGCGGTGTTTGAATTTTCAGCAGGCTAAGTATATGCATCAATTATCGTGTAGTTTGCTTCAGAGGTTAGATATACTGGAGTGGAAGTGGGAGCGTATTACTATGGATTTTGTGGTAGGATTGCCACGGACTTTGAAGAGATTTCATGATGTTTGGGTCATTGTGGACATACTGGCCAAGTCTGTGCATTTTATTCCAATCATAACTTCTGCCCATTTCATTCCAGTCATGACTTCGTGCACTTCTAAGCAATTGGCTAAGATCTACATCAAAGAGATTGTCCGCGTGCATGGTGTGCATGTGTCTATCATCTCATATCGAGATACTCAGTTTACATCACACTTTTGGAGAGATGTTCAGTGAGATGGGCACGCAAGAAGGTTTGGGAGTGAATTGGAACACTTTGTTCTATCGTTGGAAGCTTACGTTGTAAGAGTTGACCAAAATTTGGCTTTCTATTAGATGACCTTGGATTGGTGATTTGATGGTCCCAAGGTTTGTATGGTGATTTTGGACTTAGAGTATGTCCGGATTTGGATTTGAAAGTTCCTTTGATGTTTTGGATCTATTTGCTGATTGTTGGTATTTGAAGGTTTAGAATGTTCATAGGTTTAACACGGAAGTTGAGTTTTGCAATACTAAACTTGGATTTTTGTTTTAAGACTGGAATAAGTTCATTTAGTAGTTTGGAACTTGTGTGAAAATTTAGGTTGGAATTCCAAATGTTTAGGCATGATTCGGATATGATCGGCGAAGTTGGAAATTCTAGAATTTAAGAGATCGGTTTGATCATTGATTCTTGGTGTTGATGTTATTCGTAGCATTTGAGCATTGGGATAAGTTTGGATAATGTGTTAGGACTTTTTGGTATGATTGGACGGGGTCCCGTGGGGCTCAGGTATGTTTCGGGGTGATTCCGAATCATTTTGGAAGTTGTTGGTATTGTTGGTTTTTGGCAGGGATCTGGTGCTCGCACTTGCGGTCAGGTGCAGCGCACTTATGGAGCCACAGGTGTGAGATTTTGTGCGCAGAAGAGAGTGAGAGGCACGCCAGGATGGACGCACCTGCGAGGGATGTTGTTGTAGCTGCAAGGGAATTTGTCACACCTACGAGTGCTTTTTTATGAGGAATTAATCACGGATGTGGGATTTGTCAGCTAGGATTGTGGATGCGGAGGAGGAAGCCACACTGACGTGTTCGCATTTGCGAAGCTTTTGACCGCAGATTCGGTATTGGACCTAGCTGGAAGAGCGCAAATGCGAAGTGTACACCGCAGAAGCAAGTGTCGCACCTATAGCTTAGTGAGCGCAGGTGCTAGGATTCCTGACCGGAGATATATTTCGAGGGTTTGGTCTATTTTCACTATTTATAGTTTGGAGCTCGGCTAGAGGCAATTTTTTTAGAGATGTTCATTATCATTATAAGGGTAAGTAATTTCTACATGATTTTGATACTATATCTTGTTTTCCCATGGATTATTACACATAGATTATGGGATTTGAAAGTTAAATTTAGGTGTTTTTGTGCTAGATTTTGGAGAGTAAATAATTGAGATTTGAACCCCTGATTTTTAATCGGATTTGGATGAAACTTGTATATTTAGATTCGTATTCGAATAGGTAGTCGGGATTTGTAAGTTTTGTCGGGTTCCGAAAAGCAAACCCGGTTGACTTTTTGGTTGACTTTGTGTAGTTGAATAAAGATTGAAGTTTTATTGCTTGGAATTGATTCATATAGCCTTGTTTGACGTTATTGAGTTATTTTTTGCTAGATTTGACTCGTTTGGAGGCTGATTTGAGAGGCAATGGATGTTTGGAGTATTGATTCGCGCTTATTCTAGGTAAGTATCTTGCCTAGGCTTGGCTTGATAGTATTTTCCCATAGACTATGATGTTTGCTATATGTTGAGGGTGACGCATATGCGAGGTGACGAGCACATATGCTTGCAACATGGTTATTCATGATCTGTGTAGATCTTAGGCTATATTATACCATTTTTGCTAGCATGCTTCTTTGATTCCATGTTTTCTTCACTTGTTCGACTACGTGAGCGATTATTCATGCTATAAAATCATGTCTAGGTTATTGTTATCTGTTTGAGACATGATAGGACCATTTTTGCTATTTGAGAATGCCTTAGCCGTAGTCATATTTTTCAGTTATGATATTATATTCGCATGTTCTATCGATGTCTATGTGCACTCTTATCATGTTATCTCACGTATTGATTGTGTCTTTGTATTTGTGCGGCATGGGTTTGAACTTAGTTATGGCGTGTTGATATATTCCGTGCGGTATTTTGATTATGATATTGGGAGATTGTTGGCACATTGAGACTGGGGAGATTGATTATATGTTTTGGTCCATAGAGCCATATTGAACGAATTGATGACTGATCTTGGGCCATAGAGTCGTGTTGTTATTGGTCGTAAGGTGACGCTTGCGTCAAGGCCCAATAGGGGTTGAGTGATATTGATCGTTGACTTTTGATCCGATCACCGCTTGGGCTAGGATCTGCCCCTCCGGAGTTACCCTTGATATGTGCTTAGTGAGAGGCTTATGACAAGCACACGTACAATAATCTATGTGTGTGTGTGTGTGTGATTCATGGGTATTGAGACAGGCACCGTGAGTATGCTGAGAGTATGATCGAGGGGTACCTGTGCTAGGCACTATGAGTGTGTTGTGATCTTGTATACTTGATGATTAAACTGTGATCTTGTTTTTAGCATGTCTACTTGTCATGCATGCATAGAGTTGCATTTCCTCATCTAAGGGATATTTGATGTCTCTAAAGTCGATGCCTGGACTAATATATTTGAAAACCATGCTTATTCCTGCTCTTAATGTGATAGAGTTGAACCTAATATTATTGAGCTGCTTTTTCATTTGCTATTATTATGTTGTTATTATTATTGCTGGCTGTAAAAAGTGAGTGTCGGACCTTGCTAACCTCGTCACTGCTTTCAAACCGAGGTTAGGATTGCTACTTACTAAGTACATGGGATCAGTTGTACTCATACTATACTCGCATTTTATGTGTAGATCCAGGTGTTTCTGGTAGCGGTGATTGCTAGAGAGCTGTTAATTGTATATGCATAGACATTTCAAGGTAGTACTGTTGTCCCATTCGCAGGACTTGAAGTCCATTTTCTTATTTCATGATATTACTGTTTACTATTCAACTATTGAGGTTGTTTCTTACTGTTATAAGAGTTTATTTCTGCATATTTTAGTTGTTATCTTGCCTAGCAGGCGGTGTTAGGCGCTATCGATTTTGGTGGAATTTTAAATCATGACAGAAGTATATAGACTTGTTGGAATAATTGGATGGGGTCCCAGGAAGCTCAGGTGTGATTCGAGGTGGTTTTGGATCATTTTGGTTGAGTTTGGAACTGCTAATATGTTGGTGTATAGTAGTGCTTTGTGATCGAAAAGCAAAATTTTTTCCGAGCCGACTTTTGTTCTTCGCTTTCACAGGAAGGGGATCGTGTTCTCGAAGGGTTGTGGGCAGGTGCATCGCGTTTGCTTGTGTGTGATTGTGTTTGCAATAGTGTGAATTCAAGTAGGAGATTTGGACATTGAGTTCGTGGAGGAAGGCTCTTATTTGCGTATCCTTGGTAGAGTTGGTCCTCGCATTCGCATGGCAGGCTTCGCGTTAGCGAAGAGGAGCTAGAGTTGAAGGCTTGTTTGGCCTGTCGTGATTGCGAGAGGCCTATCACGATAACGATGTGTATCGCTAGGAAGTCATTATAAGCTATTATTTTCGGAATTTTTGCTCATTCTCTCATATTTTGAACCTTAGACTTGGAGAGAGGCGATTGTTAAAGGAGATTATTGTTATTATATTTCAAGAATCTTCAAGAATTTACATGGATCTCTAACCCATAAAATATGGAATTTTAAAAGGAAAATTGGGATTTCGCCTATAACTTAAGAGAGTGATTTTCGGGGTTTTGAACATGAAATTGGAACCCGATTTGGAATCAAATAATATATTTGAAATCATGAGGTTATGGGTGAACTATATCTATGATCAATTTCGGATTCCAAGCCCGGGACCCGAAATTGACTTTTTAGACTTTTTGATTTGGGTTAAAGATTGAATCCTTTTATTATGGAATCAATTCCTAAAAGCTTGTATTGACTCATTTGAGTAATATTTGATTAGATTTGAGTCGTTGGTGTTGGATTTAAAAGGAATTATGGTTGTGGTTGATTAAAGCTTGCCGTGAAGAGGTAAGTCTCTTGCCTATCCTGTAAGAGGACATTCTTCCCATAGGTAATCTATTTGCTAGTTGCTACTTGATTTAGGTGCCATATATATAGAAGGTGATGGGTGTATATGTAGAACTAGGTTGTGACCTTAGCAGGATAGCGTTAGTCTTATAATATGCCTTGTTTAATGTTCATTGATGCCATGACTATGTGATGAATCTTAATCATGATTAGAGACCATGTTGTATGAATTGTTAATTTGGAAATGACGACTTGTTTCACCGAATTGGGTTTTTTCATTTAGTCGTAGTCATAAAATTGCTTTATTTGATTTTTGATTTAATGGCTCTTGGGTTATTTTGCTCTTGTTGATATCATGATCACACTTAAGAATGTTAAATAATCATATTTAGTTGTTGTGAAAAGTTAAATTACTTGATTATCCATAGCCATCTTTTAGCAATATGATCTTTTATCCGCATTTTTATTATTATGTCCGGTGCTTCATAATTATATAAATTCATACACATATGCATACGCTGGAGAGCTGGATATTGTGAAAAGTTGAGAATTTTGGCATCACGGATATTGCAAGCGGATATTGATTATTGATGATATTTTCATTGGATGGGGTTGCACACCATAACGCTAATATGAGTTGATCGGATTATACGCCGCAATAGTATTATTAGTGGATTGGGTTGCACGCTGTAATAGCGCTTGGATATAGATCAGTCCCTCCAAAGTTAGATGATTACCCATGTTACTTTGGAGCACAAGCACCGAGATTGATGTTAGTTGGACACTTGGCCAGTGTCTAATATATGGATTTATGCAGTGACGTTTTGTATTGGATCACGAGCATGTATTGGTAGTGTAGATCATGCTATGAATCTTAAATATATAAGTCAATCAACATTCTATGCAATGGATCACGAGCATGTATAAATATATATATATATATATATATATATATATATATATATATATATATATATATATATATATATATATATATATATGTGTGTGTGTGTGTGTGTGTGTGTGTGTGTTGATTGACTTAGATCATGATTATGAAAAAAGTTAAGATAAATGATACTGTATTTTTATCTTTTTTTCTGAAAAGCATGGCTAAATTTCAGATTTACTGTGTTTCTACTGTTGAACTTGATTGATGATATTATGCTTTATTCCATGTTCTAGTTATATTTTATATGCTTGTTGAGCTATTAGTAAGTATCAGCGTTGACCCCTCGTCACTACTTCTTCGAGGCTAGACTTGATACTTACTGAGTATTGTGATTTTTTAATCACGCTACAAATTCTATATATTTATTTTGTCAGTTCTAGTGGTATCCACCAAGCTGAGTAGTGGTGTATATTGGAGACCTCATGGTGAGCTGCTCTGCTCGAATCTGCAGCACATGGAGTCCCCCCTCCCTACTTATTTATTTTGATCTATCTATTTTCTTTAGGGACAATTGTTATTATTCAGTTGACACTAGTTACTCTTATTAGATGCTCGTGATGTAGTGACACCGGGTTTCGGGCACTTGTTAAACAGCTGTAGTCATATTTAGACCTAGTCTTTGATTATGTACCTATGATATTAATTTGAAACTTATTCCACATTAATATCTATATCATGGATCAATCAATTTCTTAATAATTAGATTTTATTATTGTTGTTTAGTGTTAACTTTCTTAGTAAGTAAGTTAGGCGCCATCACGATCATTGGTGAGATATTGGATGGTCACAGGCTTTTGGAGTTGTGCACTAGGTTTAGATGATGAGAAAAATAGACTAAATCATATTTTGGAATCTTTTACAGGCTGAACTGTCAGGTAGGACATGCTTTTTCATGCTAAATGTTACGCGGCGCCTTCTTGAGATTTCTTGGAAGGGTGACGTAAGGCTAAGTAATCGATGTCAATGCGACTGTTGTCCGCCAACTGAGGTCCCCTATGTACGCTAGACTAGATTGTCAGTGCCGTACAGGAAAACCAATGTCATAAGCAACTGAGAGAGCAGAAAAGAGAATTGAGAATGAAGAAAGCTTGATTGCATTAATGAAAGTTATTACAGAAAAGCAACACAGTGTCGAGGGTGAGAAACACCAGTACAGAGAACTGTTTGCTTACTAGAAAGTTTGATTGCTTGATCCCCCTAATAATACTTAAAAAAATAAATCAAAGTTACATGATTTGACCTAAATAAGTTGTAGAAGCACACTAATGAAATAAAACTACTCTATATTTACAATGAAAAGGACTTAGTCTTCTACAAGGTATAAACAAGTCCATTTGCAGCAACTTTGTCTTTAGCATCAGGGTCTGCGTGCATGGCATTGTCTATGCGTGCGGCGCTGTTGGCATCATCCCGTGGTTGGGCACTGGCGATGGCTATGGGGCGATAGAGGAACATGCACGCTTGTCACTTGGAGCTGCCGAGACCACGGGGCTGATCGTGGCGCTGGGCATAGGGAGGCTTGCCAGGATGCCACGGTGCGCGTCCAAGGGGTCATGGGGCATGGCTGGAATGCCACCCATGACATTCTCTCCCGCCTGAGTTGGTGACATCCTTGGTGCCTTACTTGTAAAATAGTCATCAACTAGGCTCTTGTAGGCTTTGAGGTTTGTTCCCCTCTCCCAAGTATTCTCCTCTACATCACATCGCTGTAATTTCACCAAGAAATCCTGGTGATCTTTCCATGAGGCGTGAATCACTCGATCATCAGGAATAGCTTCAGCACGCCTTTTCCCGATTGAATTGGGGCCTCAAATACTGGGTATTGTGAGTTGGCTTCGTGAAGGATCCTCCATATCTTCCCGAAAAGGTTTCAGGAGACTGACATGGAAGACTGGATGGATTTTCTACCAAGCTGGGGTATCCACCCGGTATGCAACTTTCCTAATGCGCCTTTCAATGGATAAGGGTCCAATATATTTTTGCAAGAGGCGAGGGTCATAGACCCCTGCAAACAGGTACCGCTTTGGGATTTTGACCATCACTTTGTCTCCTACTTGGTATTCAACAAAGCGACAATTTTGATCAGCATGCCTCTTCATCCGCTTTTGGGCTTTGACAAGACAGCTCCGCACTATCTCCAAATTTTGCATCCATTCTTTTGAGAAGCTAGCAGCTCAAGGAGATTTTGAGATTTTTGGTGCCTTCACGGTGTGTGGGAGTAGCGGTTGCTGCCTGGTAACAATTTCAAAAGCTCTCTTGTTGGTACTAGAGCTCTTTTGTGAATTGAAACACAGTTGAGCAGTATCCAAAAGCTTCACCCAGTTCTTTTGCGATTCGGTTACAAAGTGACGGAGATATTCCTCTAGCATGCCATTAAACCGCTCCGTCTGGTTATCAGATTGCGGATGAAAACTTGAACTGTGGCTCAATTTTGACCCGAGGAACTTAAAGAGTTGGGTCCAAAAGTTGCTAGTAAAGTGTGAGTCGTGATCACTAATGATGTCTTTCGGCAGGTCCCAATATTTGACGACCTGAGAGAAGAAGAGTCGACCTGTATCTTCTGCTGATATATAGCGCGACTGCTATAAATGTAGCATACTTGGAAAATCGATCCACCACAACCAAGATAGTTGTGAGATCCCTGACCTTGGGTAATCCGGTGATGAAATCCAGGGAAACGCTTTCCCAAGGTCTCTTTGGGATAGCTAGTGGTGCCAATAGTCCCACTTGTGTCATGCGGTCCGACTTGTCCTTCTGGTATACTAGACAAGTCTTCACATACTGAGCGATGTCATCGGCCATTTGAGGCCAATAATATGCACGGCGAAGTAACGTCATGGTGTGTTTTTCACCGGGATGATCGGCCCACAAAGTATCGTGGCATTCCGCCAGAAGAGTCCTTCGCAGATCTCCTCCTTTGGGAACATAAAATCAGTTTCCTTTCACTTTCAGGAAACCATCTTCTGTGTAAAACTGGCGAGTCTTGCCCTATCCTACAAAATCATCTAAATACTGTGCAATAGGATCCTTGATGAGTAGATCCTGTATCTGATCTTTTATGGTGGTGGCTACTTCGCTCCCACTTAGGGTGGCGAGTAGGCACATCGATGCTAGATCAGCTCTCCGACTGAGTGCATCAGCAACATGATTAGTCTTCCTACTCTGATACTCTAGGTTGAAGTGAAATTCCGCTAGGAGTTCCTGCCACCTAGCCTGTCGACCATTTAGCTTCGGTTGGGTCATGAAATGGCTAACATCTGTGTTGTTTGTCTTGATCACGAACGGAATTCCCAGCAGATAGTGCCTCCAAAGGCATAAGTAATGAACATTAGCCAATAATTCTTTCTCGTGGGTGGCATAGTGCCGCTCTATATTCTTCAGCTTCCGGCTCTCGTACGCTACGGGTGTCACAACCCAAGCCGGAGGGCCGCACTGGCACCGGACCCTACACAACGGGCGCCGGCGTACCCTTCATCTAACTTTCCTTATTATCTATAAGGCTTGTCATACACATACAATCTCGAACAAAAATCATAAAGAACTGAAATATCATACCATGATACGAACATACTTATATACATAATATGCCAACGAGGCTGCAATGCAAAACTATGCAACAAAATACATACGTTTGCCGACAAGGCAATTCCAACTGTACATAAGTCGTCCCATTGTCTATACATAACCCAATTCTTGTCTATGAGCCTCTACAAGAACATACATGACGCAACCTGTGTCGGAACAGGGCACCGACATGCCCATAATGCCTATAACAAAATGCATACCAAGACTACGACAAGTCTGAGGGAGGGATCTAGCCAATATCTGCTGAACTAGATAGCCTACTGCGGTGGGGGAGCCTCGTCTATCTGTCTACCTGGACCTGCAGCACGACATGCAGCGTCCACAAGCAAAAGGACGTCAGTACGGATAAAGTACTAAGTATGTAAGACAGGAAACATAATGTAAGAACAATAATAAGCATCAGGATAAGAATCATACAACCTGTACTATCTGAATGACTCTGAGGGCGACTAACCATGTCATGCCTGACGTGCTTATGCATATATATATATATATATATATATATGTATATACATTCTTTTAAAATCATCATATACATATATACGCCTCTGTGGGCCTTCTCATCCTCATATACATACGCCTCTGTGGGCCTCCTCATCATCATACCCAACTGATCAGTGGTTGCACAATAGGTGCCTGCCCGGCCGACTATAGCGCGGCGTGGTAAATTAAAATAGTTGTCGTCTATAACGCGACTAAGTAGAGTAAAACATATATTTGCACAATAGGTGCCTGCCCGGCCGACTATAGCGCAGCACGGTAAGGTAAAATAGATAATGCATGCTGGACTCATATGAATCATACTATCATGGTGACGTAAGGTCGAAGAAATAATAACATATCAATCTTCTCATAAGAGGGGAAACAATATAAGCACTCCTAGCTTCTAAGAATAGAGTATCTTTGGGGCTCGTTCATTGTATCATGTATAGACGAAGTCGTGCAAAAGAAAGAAAGGGATGGTCTTACATACCTGGTATTTACTCCACCAGTTCTCAAGCTACGCAACTGTTACAATTCCTTATTCCTTAGTCTACAATTAAAGAACAATTCAATTGTTACTCTAAGCGTTATAGCTATTATTAACCACAACCCCCATTTCTATGTGGTGTTCCTCCACACCCTTCTTCCTCCAAACTTCACAAAAATAGTAATAGCACATGCAGCTTAACAACAACCCAAAACAAT
>MCJB01010133.1:0-30156 GCA_002018475.1 Nicotiana obtusifolia | reverse complement strand
CCATGAGTTCTTACATGCATAGAATGGAATACCATGAATTCCCAAGAGAAAGAATGCAAGAAGAGAGTAGTAACTTACCTTGCATGTTGGATGTCTCTGCCCTCTTCCTTAGTTCATCAACTTCGAGGTCTTACTCTCAATTAGGGCTTGAAAGAGGGGACAATCAGCTAGGGCTTTTCCCTTAATTCCTCAATCTTCATATTTCTCTCCTAATTAGACCTTGAAAGAGGGAGAAATTGGTTAAGGTTTGTGTGGGACTTGGAGAAGGGGGTCGCAGGTGGGTCTTCTTCTGGGTTTGAGTTTCAGAAAATGAAGAAAGAACTGGTCTAGGCCCCTTTTATAGGTCAGTCAATAAGTGATACACGTGTCTGACGTTTTCACATCTGCGACCGCATTTTCATCGCAGAACCAACATGCGGTTCGTATTTTGGATGCGAAACTTAGCCTAGAAATCTATCTCATTATGCGATGAAGAATGTCAGATTTGCGGTCCGCATTTTCAGTATGCGATCGCATACTGGTCGCATTCCTGACACAGATTTCTGCCCAGAAATCTGTCTCAGTTTGTGATACATTATGTGTAATATGCGGTCTGCATTTCATAAATGCGATCACACTTAGGACCGCATTTCTAGCATTGGTTTTTGTCCAGAAATCTATCTTGGTCTGCGATTTCAGTGTGAGGAATGCGGTTTGCATGTGGGTTTTGCGACCACATTCCCATCTTGGCGAAGCCTTTTGCTCTTTTCTTGACTTTCTGAACTATTTTCTAGTTCTAGGCTCTATATATATAGACTATCTTACAGCGCAATCTAGCATACGAAATTACGGTTCGTAACAACGGGATGTGCTTCTTGTAGCAAGACTTCACCAAGGGCATAGTCGGAGGCATCCGTTTGTACCTCAAATGGCTTGGCCAAATCAGGGAGGGCCAAGACGGGGCTACTAGACATAGCTGCTTTCAATGCGTTGAAGGCCTCCGCTCGCTTGGGTCCACAATCCCAAGGCCTGACCTTCTTGAGAAGTTCTGCCAGTGGTACTGCGATGAGGGAGTAATTTTTCACAAATCGTCATTAGAAGTTGCATAGGCCAAGGAACGCCCTCAAGGCATGGATATCCTTATGCGACAGCCAATCTGTGATAGCCTGAATCTTCTGTTGGTCCATCTTGATTCGCCCTTCCTCACTTACTTGTCCGAGGAAGTCGATTTGTTTTTTAGCAAAGGAGCACTTGGATAGCTTCGCATATCCCGCAATCGGGCTAAGACCTTCCGCAAGTGCTCCAGGTGTTCTTCCAGTGTCTGGCTATATTCCACAATGTCATCCAAGTAGACCACCACGAATTCGTCAATGTATTCTCGGAAGACTTGGTTTATCAGGATGCGAAATGTGGCTGGTGCATTAGTCAAGCCGAATGGCATAACCAGGAAGTCGTTGTCACATATCTTGTCACGCAGGTCATCTTATGTTCATCACCCTCTGCAATCCTAACTTGCCAATAACTTGTCCTCGGGTATATTTTGGTGAACACCATCGCACCACCCAGTCTATCGAACAAGTCTGTCTTTGGCGGAATAGGGTACTTGTTTTTCACAGTGATTTTGTTTAGATCCCAATAATCCACACATAGTCATAAGCTTCCATCATTTTTCTTTTGGAATAGCACAGGGGACCCGTATGGGGACTTGGAGGGCACGATGATCCCGGTGTCTAGCATTTCCATTTTCTGTACGGCGCCCGGGCGCGTGGTTTCGCACTCGGCACCAACTCAATCTCATGGTCCATAGTGCGCCTAGGTGGGAGTCGCTTTAGCATGTCTTGTGGCATAACGTCTTCAAATTCTAGTAGTAGCTCCTTCGTGGGTGCAGGAAGAGGACCCGAGGAGCGTTCTATATCTTCAATGCAGGGGGTAGCCAAGAACGTAGGTTCATGTCTTTTGGCCCCCTTCTTCAACTGCAAGGCCGAGCTGTTTTCAGCGGCTATCTTCATGGCCATGCATGGGATAATGCAGGGCTTGGCCCCATTTGTTCCCATCATCAGTAGCATGTCTACATACGGTATGGGCATAGTGTTGGTTTTCCTCAGGAATTCCAACCCTACTATCAACTTGAAGTCATCTATGATCACCACCCGCAGGTTGAATTTTCCTTCATAAGGGTCAAGCTTTACTGGTACTTCTTTGGCTATTCCAGCAACTGGCTGAGGAGGTGAGTTGATAGCCTTGACACGACCTCTGCCCGTTCCTACCATTAGACCAAGGCGCTCCACCTGAGTCGAGGCTAAGTAGTTTTGGGTAGCACCCGTGTCTATCATCGCCTGAATGGGCTTGCCATTTACCTTCATCTCGACGAACATTAAGATCCTCTCTTGTTTAAGAGGAGTCCTCTCATCCACCTTCTTTTTTCCTTTATTGGTGATTGGGTAGGGGTCCTTCTTCTTACGGATACCAGCACTAGTTCCCGCTAAGGCCTCAGAAATAGAGCCAACAATTCCATTGAAGGCACCTACTGGTTCGATCTGGTCCGCCGCAATAACGGCATCCTGAAGGGGGTTTCCTCCCCCCCATCATTGTTGTTAGATGCAGTGATAGTACTGCCTGAAGAGGGAGCCTTAGATTTGGTTGCACTCCGATCTACTCCACTTCTTTTAGGGCTACCAGTGTCCGGTTGGCCCCCTTTGTATCCTTCTCGGACAGGCTGTTGAGGCCTATCCTTCCATTCTTCCACTTGATAGTCCCCAAGGCACTCCGCTTCTTGGATCGCCTTAGGTAATATGTCTACCCTTTGTCTTTGCAGCTCCAAACGGGCATAGGGTTTCAAAACTTCCAAGAAGGTGAAGAGTTTGTCTTTGTCCCCCATCTCACTTATGTTCAGCATGAGCGAGGGAGAATTCTCGCATATAATCCCGCACTGATTTGGTCTGGCAGAGCTCTCGTATCTTTCTCCTTGCATTGTACTCAACATTTTCGGGGAAGAACTGTAGGCGTATGGCTTCCTTTAGTTCTGCCCATGTCTCGAAAGCATCTTCACTGGCCTTGATGGCTTCGTTTTTACTTCACCCGTCACCAATTTTTAGCATCACCCTAAAGATACATGGCAGCAGTTGCTACCTTCTTGGCTTCTTCTAGGCCTCCCCACGGTATCGATGTACTGTTCAATGTCGAAGATGAAAATTTTCACTTCTTTGGCTTTCCGAGCTCCACTGTATGGATTTGGCTCAAGAATTTTTAGTTTTTGTGCCACGGGGGCGAGGTTCACAGCACCCCCAATTTGGTTACCGCCTCCTCGAAGCAGGCCCTGTAAAGCAGCATTGACAACATTGAGTTGGCCTGTCAAGTTATCTATAGTTTGTTGCATGGCAATCACCCTGTCTGTCTCTTGTGCCCTGTGGGCTAAATCCTCGGCATGCTCCTGTTGGAGGCCCTCAAATTTATAAAAAATTCTGGCTGCCTCTATGGCTTCCGTTTGCCGATCTCCTTCAGAGTCACGACTGATGTTTTCTATGCCAACTTCGTCCTGGAGCATTCTGAGGTCCAGGTCGTCCAACCTTTGCACTAGGCCGGTCTTTAGATCAGGCACTATTTCCATGATGGGCCTTAATACGCCAACTGTCTCCTCAAGGGTTGCGATGCGATCCCTATGTTCACCATAATCAAAAATGGTGGTAATTGCAATGTTATCCCTTGTCCTATGTCGAGCCTAGGCTCTGACCAACTATTACGTGGCACCTTCTTGAGATTCCTTGGAGGGCGACGTAAGACTAAGCAATCGATGTCAGTGCAATTGTTGTCCGCCAACTGAGGTCATCTCCGTACGCTAGACTAGATTGTCAGTGCTGTACGGGAAAACCAATATCATGAGCAACTGAGAGACCAAAAAAGAGAATTGAGAATGAAAGAAAGCTTGATTGCATTAATGAAAGCTATTACAGAAAAGCAACACGGTGTCGAGGGTGAGAGACACCAATACAGAGAATTATTTGCTTACTAGAAAGTTTGATTGCTTGATTCCCCTAATTATGCTTAAAAAAATAAATCAAAGTTACATGACTTAACTTAAATAAGCTGTAGAAGCACACTAAAAGAAAATAAAGTAAAACTACTTTATATTTACAATGAAAAGGACTTAGTCTTCTACGAGATAGAAACAAGTCCGTTTGCAGCAACTTTGTCTTTAGCATCAGGGTCTGTACGCGCGGCGCTGTTGGCATCTGCCTATAGCTGGACGCTGGAGATGGCTATCGGGGGGGCGATAGAGGCACATGCGCGCTTGTCACTTGGAGCTGCGGAGATCACGAGGCCGACCGTGGCGCTGGGTGTTGAGAGCCTTGACATGACTCCACGTGACGCGATCATGGGGTCATGGGGCATGGCTGGAAAGCCGCCCATGACATAAAGCTACGATTCTTGTCATTTCTAAAAAATCTCTGCAGGCAGCCCTCGTGCCTTTTTGCTGATAAAGCATGGCCTTGTCATCTGCATCCTTATTTTGGAGTAACAAGGTCATAACTTTTTGTGGAAACTCTAAACCACAAACCGTTTAAACCGTTGGAAAGTAGAGTCGATGATCTTTTATACGATAGGTAATTCACAGTATAATGCTTTATATCTTGGGAGTTTGTTATTTGGTCTTATGCAAGTTTATTTGAAACTCTTATCCGTTGCAGAGTTTCGAAATTTTATTTGGCCATAGGACTCTCCTTAAACCCTAAATCACTTTAAACAAATTCCAAAATAATTATAGAATGTTCCAGGGTATTACATGCTTTTCCCGTATATGACATCTGTCCTCAAATGCTGAATCTTGGTCACTCCGAAAATTGAGAGGGACGTTTAGGCCTTTTGCCTAATCCTTATTCCGCTTCTTAAAACTCAAGGATTTTGCTAATACAAAGTTTAATCTGTAGATGGAGCTATCCAAAGGTAATAATATTGTCTGAACAATCACAACAATAAAGCTCATGCAGTGCCTCATTTTCAACGACCAACTACTATACATAACTAAAAGCTATCGACTCCATATATCATTCATAACTATATACCCATGTTTTGTTACGTAAGATAGTCATAGGGCAATACTAAATGCACATAACCTTTGTTGCGCCCTGTTTTATACTGTTAAGATAAATTCTAACATGATGAATATTCCGGCATATAATATGGTTATGGATTCGCCATCTAATATTTAAAGGTATATCAGGGTACCTATAATTCATATAAATATAATACTCTTAATTGATCTTCTAAACCTGCAAGATTTTAGATAAGGATTCAAGTTATTTTAAGAAGAAGGGGTGAGGAATCCCTTAAAATCTATTTAAAAATAGTTTCTTAGACTTAATCTTAACAGGTGAAGGATGATCGATGCCTACTTAAAAGTAAACTAAGGTCTAAATCTATTAGGAAAAAAAGTTATGTGCTATAGTCTATGCGAACGGACAAAAAACCATTGACAATTTATAAGGGTAGTAAACTTTAAACTATTTTGAAAATTGTGAGCAAAATGTTAGTGATAAAATGATATAATTTATTTAAAAGTATAACTAAATATTAGCAATAATTGACAATATAATTTAAATGAAAAAAGTTAGTGATGGTTGATAAAATTGTAAGTAAGAAAATAATATGACATATGTGAGAGATAGATATATCTTAAACCTTGATTCGAAAGCAATTAGTTGGACCAAATTACTTGGGTTTGATAAAAGAAGATTCTGCATTTCTTTTGAGTTGGAATCTTCTTGGGCTAACTGGCTCGTTTAAAATTAAATGGGTCACAGACACATTTTTGTTGGTTGGGACATTTAAAAAAAAAGTCATTTTAGCCCAATGAAATTGGAGCCCAATAATTTTGACTTCTTTTAAAAATTTCAATGGGCCTAAGATTAGGTTAAAGCCCAACAGCTAAAATTCCATTTTTTTTCCTTTTTGTTTAGGAAATTTTACATGCTATAGCTAGGTAATGCACCCTATTTAATATAATATATACAACTGATCCCTCAACTATTTCCCCAACCCTCTCTCTCTTCTCCCTCAACTCTCTCTCCTTTTTCCCTCTCTCTTAGTCCTCGACAAGTGGATTTCTCAATCTCTGTTATGTACAAACAAGATAAACCTCTGTGAGTTTGTGATCTTCGAGATCTCAAACCCTATGGTTTAGACTTCCAAGAGAAACACACTGAATATTTTATATGACATCTACTGTAGGAATTTTGCAAAAGAACTGGTTCGATATTAAGATTTACAGTAGAAAACCGATCCAGCCGTAGTTTTGGGGGGTTTGAGTCAAAGGTGAGTCCAGTTAAATGAAGGCGTAATCATGAATGATTTGTACTCCCTTCTTTGTAGGCAGGCATCACTAGATTTGGATCTAACAGAGATTCCGAAATTCATGGCTTCTTCTCCTTCTTTGTATCTCATATTTGAGTGTACTCGCCTGACCGAATTTTGGTAGATACAATGTGATAGTGTATTCTCAGATCTTGCCGGTTTTTTATTTTTCTCCATTTTTAGTTTTAATACAATGTATACAGTGTTTTGCTTGGCCGGAAGACGCCATCTACGACGAACTTTTTCTCTTCTTTGAGTGTATTACAATGATACAAATATATTACATTCTGTACAAATACGCTCAACTTCGAGTGTATTCTGTATTTTTCAATGGAAATACAATTTATTTTTTATATTTTCGCGTGTATTTATGTATTTCAAAGGTTATTTTTTATGGCAGATCCATGTATTTTTTGAATTTTTGTTGTTTGAATACTGCCGAATTAAATACGGTGTAAAAGACTATGAATGAATCTAGTGAATTAAACACAACCGAATATCATTGTTTTTGTGATGAAGGGGAGCCTTGGCGTAACTGGTAATGTGTTTCCATGTGACCAGCAGGTCATAGGTTCAAGCCGTTGAAACAGCCTTTTGCAGAAATGTAGGGCAAGACTGCGTACAATAGACCCTTGTGGTCCGGCCTTCCCCGGATCGTGCGCATACTGAAAGATTAGTACACCTAACTACCCTTATCACTGTTTTGTGATGTTTTATTGTTTGAATACAGTGAAATTGAATATAATTTAAAATAGTTAAAAATGAATATAGTCGAATTGAATACAATATATAAAGCCGAACTGCACAGACTTGTATACACCATATTTCTTAATTTTTTGTTGTTTGAATACAACTGAATTCAATACAGTGAAATTGAATACAATGTAAAATATATAAAAACGAATACATCCGAAATGAATATAGTGTATATAACCGAATTGAATACATCAATATACATTCCATGACAATCAATTAGTAGCTACGGAATATAATTATCTAAATTATAGCTACGCCCAACAATAAGCATCCAAACAATAGTCATTTCTTAAAGTTCCCTTTTGTTTGCACACCGAAATTGACTGGGCTGAAAGACCAGCTCGTTATTTAACATTTGATCTTTGAAAAATCAGTTTGAACTTGAACATTATTTCAGATTCTGCACATAAGATTTTCAAAAGATTAGTTCGATGTGAAATTCATTTTATTCTTAAACTAAAGTATTAAAGTTATTGAAATCTAATCCGTACTGTCATTGTTGAATTTTCAGTCATATGAACTTCTGATTCCATTTCACAAGTAAATGTGATATACCTATTACTCCCATTAGTTTTATACCTAGGAGCACACACTTAAAAAAATCAAAATAACATCATGCACTGTAATAGATTGTTAGTCATAACAAGAATACAATAACAGATAAGAGCAAATGAGAAACGACAGAGGGTGAGCTGGACTCCTATTTTCTTTGGGCCGTCCACAGGCCCAAAACTATATCCATCAGACTCGTGAGAGAAAGGAGAGGTAGCGACAGGTCCAGTCCATTTGGACTGGGGGAAGTTGAGTCTATCAACTCAACTTGGATACAGTGTTATGCAAAAGAAGGAACAAATTTAAGTATTAGAACTTATATAGATTAAGCTTTAAAGGAAAACATAACCGTCAACAGCTAATTTTTGATCCTAAATGAATTGAAACATAGAACATTGTAGAAATTTGTTTGATCATAATACCGGAATTTATCAGAAAACTATATTTGCATGGCCTAATTTAGAATTTTATATAGATAGGTTTTCTTTATGCTTTTTATGCAATCACAGTAGCCTAACTGTAATACTATCAAATATTTCAAGCCTATCCAAACGCTTTAAATAAAGTGAATCTTCCCTACAATCATGATTTTTAAGTTTCTTAACCGATCTAGTCAATATAAGTATACACCAAAAAGAGACATGATAATACTGAAGTTCAAGTATTGTTATATAGCACAAGAATGATCCTTAGAGATAAATATAGGAAAACAGAGACATCCCCAAGCTCTATTGACTGCTTAAATATTGAGTTAAGGCCAAAGAACCCCTGTTGAACATATTTTAGACTAATCCCCCGAAGTCTGATTCTTTATCTTAAGTGATATTACTATTTGCAGTGCGTAGACGTATAAAATTTATTGAGTTTAATTCATATATAATTGAATTCAATCTTAATTTTATTTTGGTTAAAGAATTATTTGGACCCTACAAGTTAAATAAGTCCATTTTTGTTACAACCCGTAAATTCGTACGTAGGAATACGCCTTGAGATAGCTTACGTATAAGAGCCTAAGAACCCGGAAAATAGTTCAAAAGTTAAGAAAAAGAGCAAATGTGTCGCATAGTTGGGTATGCGACCGCAAAGCACAAATGCGGACCGCATATCCAACACCAGAAACGCAAACTGAGACAGAGTTATGGGCAGAAAATTGTGTAAAAAATGCGGCTAGTATACGACCGCATAATGCAAATACGGACCGCAAAAATGAAACCTTCCATCGCAGAATGGAACAGAGTTCTGGGCTGAATCCACGTCAGAAATGCGACCAGAATGTGGTGCATTGTTGAAAATGCGAACCGCAAATCTGACCCTTCTGCGTCTCATAGTGTGATAGATTTCTGGGTTGAGATTTGCGACCAGAATGCGAACCGCATGTCATGTTTGCGGCGGATATGCGATCGCAAACCTGAAAATGTCAGACACGTGTGTTACTTATTGACAGACCTATAAAAGGGGTCCAAACCCGTTCCTTTATTATTTTTCTGAACTTAAACATAGTAGAAGGCCCCCAACAACCCCTCTCAAAGTCCCACACGAACTCTAACCAGCTTCTTCCTCTTCCAAGCTCTAAATTGAAGAAGGAATCAAGAAATTGAAGAACTAAAGAGAAACCCTTGCTGAGTTTCCTTCTTCTGCAAACCCAAATTGAGGGCAAGACCTAGAATTTGAGGAATCGAGGAAGAAATCTAGACAATCCACATGCAAGGTAAGTTATTACTCCCTTTCATGAAATTTTCCCTTGGGCATTCATGATAGGTTGTTGCATGCCTGTAAGGACTCGTGGGAGGGTGATTGAAACCATGAAATCAAGATAAATACTGCTAAACGGAATGGGTCATGGTTATTATGGGTTATAATGAATTGCATGTGTTATAACTATGTTTGATAAGATTTAGAGGAGGAAGGGTGTGAAGAAGCACCATACAAAATTAGGGGTTTTCAATTAATGATAAGCTATGACGCTTAGCAAGTAACGGTAGATTACTCTTTATTTGTAGACTAAGGAATCGTAGCCATTGCGTAGCTTGAGAACTGGTGCAGTACATACCAGGTATGTAAGACTATACCGTTCTTTCTTTTGCATGACTCCTATTGATTACAATGCAATGAACGAGCCCCAAAAGAATACTCTATTCTTAGAAGTTAGGGTTGCTTATATTGTTTCCTTCTATGGAAGGATTGCTCTTGTTCTTATGATATCATTGTTGTTGGTATTTCTTGAGTCTTATAAGGTTCATGTTAAAGAGATATTCTTAATTACGTGTAAAAGGGGTCTGGAACATATTTTCATAAGTGAGCATGCAATATATATATATATATATATATATATGAATAATCTAATTCCTATGACCGAGCCAAATGAAGGCCGGGTATGTTATGGCCGAGCCTAATGAAGGTCGGGTATGTTATGACCGAGCCTAATACGGCCGGGTAAGATATGCTATGATATGATGATGATGATGATAAGCCTACAGAGGCATATATTGATGTACAAAGGTGATGACGAGCCCACAGAGGCGTATGTAATTATATGAGGTAACGACTATGTAAACATATATGGTAACAATAAACATATATGAAAATGTTAAGCCCACAGAGGAGTATGTATAAGATGATGATAATGATAACGAACATGAATATGATGATGTTAGAAAGGTTATGAGTATATGCATAAGCACGACGAGCATGTCATGGTTAGCCGCCCTCAGAGGCGTTCAGATGGAACAGGTTATATGTTTCTTATCCTGATGCCTATGTTATTGCTCATATATTATATTTTCCTGTCTTACATACTCAGTACATTATCCGTACTGACGTCCTTTTTCTATGGATGCTACATGTCGTGCTGCAGGTCCTGGTAGACTGATAGACAGAGTTCCCCCACCGTAGTAGGCTATCCAGTTCAGCAGATATTGGCAAGATTCATCCTCCAGACTTGCTATAGCATTGGTATGAATTTTGTATAGGCATTGTGGGCATGTCGGGGCCCTGTTCCGACGTAGGTTGTATTTTGTAAGTTTCCATAGAGGCTCATAGACAAATGTCAGTGTATGCATAGACAAGTGTCGGTTCATGTACGTGTACAGTCAGGTATTGAATTATGCTTAGACAATGGGATGACTTATGTACAGCTGAATTGCCTTGGCGGCAAGCGTCTGTATTCTGTTGTATAACTTTTGTACAATGGCCGTGTCGGCCGTGGTATGTTGTAGATGTATGTCTACGTCACGATGCAGTGTTTCGGTGGACATATGTGTATAAAACGTGTTGTTATCGGAAGATCCAAGTTAATTATGGTCATTGTTGTTATGAATATGGGCATTCACCGGCCATCCAAATAGTAAAGAAAGTAAGATAGCAAATATGAAAAGTACGCCGGCACTCTGCGAGCAGGGTCCGGTGCCATGTCCAGGCCCTCCGGTTGGGTCGTGACAATTTTATTATTTTTAAGGCTACAGTCCGTTTCATCTTGATGCCCAAACTCATTCCATGTGTCAAGTGACATGGCATGTTCAGTCAAATTCAAAGTCAATAAGATGACGCCATGTGTTAAATGATGTGACAATCCAAGTGAAAAAACAATAACCAACCAAATGTCGCGAAGTGTCTAAAATGACGTTTATTGGCCAATCACACGCAACCTTATCACGTAGCTTGTGTGATAAGTTTGATGACTCACATGAACTAATCAGAATTAGGCAAGGGAGTTTATATGTAACTGGACCATCCATCCTCTATAACCATAAATAGAGGGGTTACAAAACTCTTTGGACTTTCAGAGTTGGAGAAGAGCATTCCGCAATTGGTGAAGGCATCCACAAATAGAGAGATCAATCATTAAGTTCATAATTGTTCAACAAAGGAGTGGTCAATGGAGTTTTTCCCGGAGATCAACCCGAAACAACGAAGTGCTACTCGACGTTCTTGGTGATAAATACATCACAAGGAGGTCTGTATTGTCCTATATTCGAGAAAGACACTTCTCAAGCCCTCGAATCATAGAGATTTTCAGGGAGGAGAATTAAGGGATACATAGAATTATACTCATAAATATTTATCAATAAAATCTCTTATTCTTCATATTATTTGTGTGTTGCGAATAATTTTTGGCGCGCCTAGTGGGACCTAGTTCTACCCTTCATCTCTTCCTCTTTTAAGTTGAAACTTCCGATCTACTACTGAAATGGCCTTCCGAAAGTGTGATGATGTTTCCATGCACAGATGCCACTGCAGCCGCATCCGTTTGAGCTCAGCCATGTTGGCCCAATTACTCGAAGCAAGTTCAAGGCTAGTTGCTTGGATAGATCTGAATACTTCCCCTCTTTGAGATGGCAAAGAAGTGCAGATCTCACATGACAGACGCAACTGAAATCTCTAGGGGCAACACCCCATTCTCTCTATTTGATGAACTTTCTCAAACAATCTCCAACCTTGGAGGATTTAAGGATTTGGTAGATTCCCAGTTTCAACGAAAGTCAACGCCTTAATGAATGACGCAACTACTGTGGAGGAGATTTTTGCCATGATGGAACAAACTATAGAAGTCTTGAAAAAATCTGTTGAAGATAAAGACCTTTAGATCTCTCAACTCATGAACAAATTGAAGGCCTATGCACCTGGAGAGTCGAGCCATGTCCCTCCTTGTTCACCTATCTTCACCTTGAAAAAACAGTTGTTGAGGAATTGCTTGCCAAAACATTCGAAAGGAAGCAATCCACTTCAGTTGCGGCGTTATCTATCTAACAATTTCTGTAATGACCCGACTAGTTGATTTAAGCATTTGCACCCCGTACGGTCATTTGAGGTCTTGAGTAGCATTATATGGTGTATTATGACTTGCGTGTATCATCGATTTTTGTTTTCAATGATTCTGAATTGATTTGAAAGAATGAATTTTTAATTAGGAAGCATTAAGTTGGAAGAATTGACCAAATTTGACTTTTATATATTAGACCTGGATCAGAGTTTTGATAGTTTCTTTAGGTATAGATGATGATTTTGGACTTGGGCATGTGCCCATATTTGCATTTAGATGCTTGTAGAAGGTTTTAACACTATTTGGCGAAAGTTGCCAATTTGAAAGTTTGAAAAGTTTATAGGTTTTGACCGGGAGTTGACTTCGATGTTATCAGGTTCAGATTGTTTCTTCGGGAGTTGGAATAGGTTCGATATGTCATTTGAAATTTATATGCAAAATTTGGGTTCATTTCGGATTGGTTAGGCTTGAATTGGATGCTTGGTTCGAAGTTTAAAGTTTATGAACTTAAGAGATTGATCTTGATCAACGATTTGTGATTTTGATGTTATTATGTGTGATTTGAGGCCTCAAGTAGGTCCATATTATGTTTTGGGACTTGTTGGTATGTTTTGACGGGGTCCCGAGGGGCTCGGGTGAGTTTCGGGGTGGTTTCAGACATTCGCGAAGAGCAAATTGCTATTTGGGCCTTGTAAATCGCGATCGCAGAAGCCTTTCTCACGGTCAGGTAGAAGAATTTATGCTGTCACAGGGCTGACTTTTGACGCTTATATTTTGCAATCTATAAAGAATTTGGAGGTGACCCAAAAACGAAAATTATAGCCCTTTGTTTTTAATTTTCAGAAAATCAAACCGTTTGTCATTTGGAGTTTGTACACAAAGTTATGGCAATTATACTACAGGCTGTCTGGAAAGTGTTTAAGAAGGTAATGGAATTTTTCCATCGTGATCGTAGGGAAATGACCACGATCGTAAAGGGTAAAAAAAAGTCTTGGACAATTTTTGAATTGTGATCGCGAGGTTGGTGACCGCGATCGCGTAAGGTGCCATTGGGCAGTGCATATAAGTACTCTATCGGACCTTTGAGTTATTTTATCACATTTTGAGTTGGGGAGCTCGGATTTGGGCGATTTTAGAGAGGATTTTCGCCACATGAATCGGGGTAGGTACTTTCTACTCAGATTTGATTGTATTTCATGATTCTATCTTCAATTTTGGCATTTGATTGATGATTTTAGAAGAGGATTTGGGGGGGAGGGGGTATCTAGATTTCTAAAACTGAATATTTGAGTTTTGAACATCGATTCAGAGTCGGATTTGAAATTAGTATGGTCGGACTCATATTCGAACGGGTTGTCATAATTTGGGGAGTTTTGTCGGGTTTCGAGGTACGGGCCTAGTTTTGACTTTTCGATTAACTTTGTGTATTTGATTAAAGATTCAAACTTTTTCGATTGGGTTTGTTTCCTAAGGTATTATTTGATATTTTTGAGTTGCTTTTGGTTAGTTTCGAGCCGTTCGGAGGTTGTTTCGCACGGGATGGTATTTCTATAGTGTGATTTGGCTTGTTCGGTATCTGATTTGGCTTGCTTAAGGTAAGTATCTTACCTAAACATGGTTGAGGCACTAGTTGCCTGAGTTATTTGTGATAGCTACGTGTTATGGTTGCTCATATGTGTGGGGATTAAGCCCATGCGCGAGCATCGGGGTATTTATCCATGCTCGGGATAGTGGTTAGACTATGATATGCCTTGAATTGACTGTTAAGCTTTAAGTTGTGATTAGCCCTGTTGTGAACTTTTTAATCCATGTTTGAGGTTACATATAGGCTAATATCCTGAATGAACTTGATATTTGCTATTTTCGTGATGAAATTGCCGATTTTGAGCTATGATAGCATAATTTACACATGCATACATCTTAGCATGTCACTTATACCAGTTCAGGATTATGAAATTTGATGTTTTTTTGTCATGTTCATGTATTCTTGCATATCTGCTTTATGTGTGATTTGGGTTGGACTGGTAGCTTGTGACCACACCGGGTGAATTGTGTTGTTATGCACGTGACCACGCTGGGCGAATGTGTTATTATGCCTGTGACCATGCCGGGCGGGTTGTCATGTTGAGCCTATGACCACGCCAGACGGATTGTGATTATTGGCATATGAGTTGTCCGTGTGGATCTAGATACTGATATTATGGCACTGAGTTATCCGCGCAGTTGATATTGAGCCTGTGACCATGGCGGGCGGATTATGATATTGAGCCTGTGACCACGTCCGGCTGATAGTACGCTGAATTGGCCATGCTTTCGTGTGGAAATTGATCCATCCCCCTAGGGTCACCCTCTCATGTTTCTTTCTTGATGGTGTACACGCAGATTGTGAGAAACCGACAGGTTTCTGGTTGATGTGAGCTCTGGGAGAGCTGGTTATTGGTTTTGGTTCAGTTATGGAGGTTCTAATGTGGGCCTGAGAGCCATGATGTCATTTCTATTTAGATTGGGTTGCGCGCCGCAACAGATGGATATGTGGTTATTGAACTTCATTTTTACTAGCAAATTTCCTTGATTGTTTACCTGATTTACTTGCTTACCTGATTTACTTGCTTACCTTCCTTATATGCGATATTGTTGACTGAGCAAAACACTTTAGAAAGAATTGTGAGCAACAAGGTGGTTTTACCTATGTTTTTCTGATTTGATCATATATATGCTCTATACTTATTGGAGCTTTATGAACTTGTGCAGGTGACTGACGAGTATCATTTTATAATTCTTGCTTCTATTATAATACCGAGGTTGGTTATGATACTTATTGAGTATATCGGGTCAGTTGTACTCATATTACAATTCTGCACCTTGCGTGCATATCATGGTGCTGATGTTGCTGTGTATGGCGAGAGCTGACATTAAAGATGTACCTACGTTCTAGTTATAGCTGCCACTTGTCCTTGGTAGCTTTAGATTTAAAATTATATTTATGTATATTTCGAAGAGATGATGTATTTATTTCGTACCACCTTTGTAAATTCTAACTCTTAGAAGCTCATGACTTATACTACTAATAGAATTGATCCTCTTCACCGAGGTACATAAGCTGCTTAGAGTTTCATTCTAAGTTCAATCACATGAGTTTCAAAAAAAATGTTTGGTGTTAGGAGACTATCACATTAACTCTTCCAAGTGTAGAGGCATATATCTATGAGGAAAAGAAGATGATTTAGATTGAAGTATAAAAGACATTTTATTTCTTCAATAGTACAGTTGATACATCAAAAAATGTAGAGACGAAAGAGACTAGACATTTTCCTGTACAAAATCCTATGTCATGAAAATTATCGTAAACAAGGCTTTGTTGCTGACTCGTCTTGAATGCATCTTCCAAGTCCATATGATTTCTCCACACTTAATACATTATCCTCATTGTACGTGTATCATATTCAGTAGTTGTGGTGATCTCTTGACCATGTATCTTGTTGTTAGGCCTCGAGCATGATAGTTTGGTTCTCTTGTGCAAGTGTTTGTTGAATGTCCCATATGTGAGATGTCGCCTCTCCTGAAAAAACCTTCAATCACCACGAGAGCCTCCATTGATGAACTTCAAGACTACCAACAAATTAAGTACAACAATTGGTGAAAGGGTGGCTGCGCATAACGATCTACTACAACAATGTTTTCTTTCTCATAGTGATTTTGCGTGCTTATATCTTCAACATATCCGTATCTTGTATGACATCTCGACCTAATATATGGACCCTTTGAGCCCCTTTGTGAGTCTGCAAAATAAATAAATAAAGAGATAAGATATGTGAAGTATGATAGCTAAAGTTACTACATGCAAGAGTGTAGAGTCAATTTCAAGGAAAAAAACACATTTGCAGGACAACTCAGAGAGCATTGAGCTAGAGAGAGAGCTTAACGGACAACAAGATCAACTTTGAGAAATTACTGCAGTCCATTTGAAAGACGTTCTTCCCCTATAGGTTGTAGATTGGGATGTCTAGTTTCCAACAACACAAATCGTTTGCGATTTGGAGGCTCCTAACTCAAGATACAAGTTTTTTTGCAAGAACTACACGAATTTGAAAGTTTACTATAGCTAGGTTGGCTTTGAGAACTTTTCGTTTCCTGCCTGAAAGGAGTTATACAATGAAATTCATATGTGTTGCTACTCTATGAGTTTACTTTCTAATGGCACAAACGGATCGCAATGATGACATTCCTAACTCAAAGCTGAAAAAATGAATAAGGTAGATAACTGGATGAAATTCAAGAAATAATTTTAATCATTACGAAAGGATTTCTTTTGTGATATTTTTAGGTATCGTGGGTCTCAAAGTTCCTTTCCGATGGTGCAAACGGCTTGCATTTTTTACGTTCCTAGCCCAATATATGATTTTTGTCGTCTAAAGTGCGTAAAGCTGGATCACAAGTGCAGCAAAGATCAGGAGCAACATCAAAATATTATTGCGGCCAATCTGAAGGGAATTATTGCACGAAAATTTCAAGTATCGGAGTTTACTTTCTAATGGCGTAGCCGTCTCACATTTTCGATGTTCCTAGACCAATATGTGATTTTTTTTTTAATCTAGAGTGCACAAAGCTGGATCTCAAGTGTGGCAGATATCAGGAGCAACTTCAAAATATTATTGCGCTGCGGCCAATCTGAAGGGAATTCTACCACGAAATTTTCAGTTGTTATAGGTATTGGAGTTTTCTTTCTAGTGGCGCAGACAGCTCGCTATTTGGACGTTCCTAGCTTGAGATATGTACTTTTCAATGACAACATACAATTCTCTGAAGTCAATTTGCTAGACATGTCTGTCAGTTTCAAAAGATTATTTCGGCTAATCCTTAATGAATTTGGCTATGAGTTTTTGATATGTTCCACGCCAATCCGCAAGGATGAGATGTTCCACGTGCTCCCTGGTCAACGATGGAATACGGTAGCCACAAGTCTCTTTCTCACCAAGCGTCAAGGAGGGAACGCTTCATCTAGCCTTCTGTGACAAATTACAAGAAGAGAGTGCTTCGTCTACCTCTTCACAAAGACTGGGACTTGGAATTTTCCATGTACGTCTTCGACCAACTATAAGAAGAGTATGTTCTCTGTGCTTTACTCGTCAAACAACAAGAAGATAATATTCTCCATAAGGTTCTCTTGCCAAGGCTGCCTAAAAAAAAAAAAAGATGATAGAGACGATGGAGCCCACGGTGCTAATTGCACAAAGCTTCTTGGTTCTATAAGTATCGTTGCTGATTGCATGAAGCTTTCGATTCAGCAGCAAGTATATTGATGCCAATGGCACGAAGCTTCAACCCTATCGCGATAGATAGGAGTACTGGCAAGTTGAAGTTTCGGATTAGCATGACAGGTATGGCGTCAATAGCATAAAGCTTCAACTGTTTTCTAATTATTAAGGCTGAAAAACAGTCCCTGTACTCAACATTCACAAGTTTGAAACTGTCAGAATTGGTATAGCCACGCGATCTTCCTGAAATAGAAACAGTGGAGTTATGTACTTTAGTTTTAAATTACAGAAGCTAGAAGTTGAGGAATAGAGAGATCGACTTTCCATGGAGAGAATTAAGTTAACTTATGGAAAGGTTTTGGCGTCATATTATAAAGTACTAGATTAAATTCGTTGGTGTTGTCAGTGCTCTGGACTCTGCCATCCTTGGTAACGTTCTAGTCTAGTAGCGATGTCTGTTGGTTTATGTGACGACCCGGCCAGTCGTCTCACGAGTTACCGCCCCGTTTCCCCTATTCCCACCTCATTATACTTCGTTATCCGTGTTTCATGTGATCGAGTTGAGTAGTTTGCGTTCGGAGTGGATTTGGTAAGAAATGAGACACTAAGTCTCTTTTAAGAAGGTTTAAGTTGGAAAAGTCAACCGAATGTTGACTTATGAGTTAGAGGGCTCGGATGTGAGTTATGATGGTTCGGTTAGCTTCGTATGGTGATTTCGGATTTAGGCGTATGTTCGGAGTTGAAATTGGATGTCCGTAGGACAATTCGATGCATTTTGGCGAATGTTGGAAAATAGAAGATTTTTGGAAAGTTTGACCGAGAAGTTGACTTTTTGATATCGGGGTCGGAATCCAGTTCTGAAAATCTTCATAGGTCCGTTATGTTATTTATGACTTGTGTGCAAAATTTGAGGTCAATCGGACTCGATTTGATAGGCTTCGGCATCAAATATAGAAGTTAGAATTTGTTAAGTTTCATTAGGCTTGAATTGGGGTATGATTGTATATTTAGCGTTGTTTGATGTGATTTGAGGCCTCGACTAAGTTCATGTGATGTTTTAAGATTTGTTGATATATTTGGTTGAAGTCCCGAGGGCCTCGAATGGATTTTGGATGGTTGATGGAGTTTAACTTTGGCATTTCAAGAATGTGTCGATGTCGCCTCTTCAAGAATAAGTGGTACAATATTATGCAAATGGGCTCCAAATTCAGTTTTAATTGAAGCATTAGATCCTTATCGAAATTTTGGAGTCATAGCAAAAAGAATCGTCTAATTCGGACATCGTATGAGAAAGTTATGCCTATTTTCGTGTCAGGGAAAAATTCTGCAGATATGTCAAATCTGCGATCGCAGATTGACCGCAGATCAGCTATGCGAACCGCATTTTTGACCTAGAGATCGCAAATTGAGGCAGAACTTGGGGCGAGGCTTGCGATTTCTGCGACCAAAAAATGCGAACCGCAAACCTGTTATGCGACAGGTTTGCGGATTGCAAATATGGCCTGACAGGGGTGTTTTAACTCGATTTTTGACACTTTTTAAGTAGAACTCAATGCCCATTTTATTTTACAAGACCCATTTTTGTTACCCACGAAGAGGAACACCTCCAAACACCCTAGAATCACAACAAACCAACTTCAAAGCCATATCCAAAGGAGGTTATCTTGTGTAGATTCTTAAAGAAGGGGATTTGACCATTCTAAACACATTTGGAGCTAGAGAGCTTGGATTAAAGCAAGTCTTGAAGAAATTCTTGGAGGGATTTCAAGGGAAACATCGGGGTAAGTGTTCCTAACTCAATTTTGGAGGAATTACCTCAGTTTATCACTATTTTTAGCAATTAATTGGTGATTTAAGTTGGAAAAATTGTGGAAAACCCTTAAGTTTAGACTTAGGATTTGGAGATCGATCCGATGTCGGAATTCAATAATTTTTGTATGGTTAAAATTGTATCGGAATGGGTTATCACATTTTGTGGGTTTTGTACGATTACGAGAAGTGGGCCTGACTGGAAATTTTGAGTTAAATTTCGGATTTTAATCCGGAAAATTTGTAAATTCATATGGAATTAGTTTCTACTATGTGTATTGATTGTATTAAATTATTTGTGACTAGATTTGAAGCCTTCGGACACAAAGTTTCAAGGCAAAGGTTTGTCGGAACCTTGAATTCAGTTGCAAAGCGAGGTAAGTGTCCGTTCTAACCTTAGCTTGAGGGATTAGAAGTCGTGTTCTATTTGTTAAATTGTTAATTTAAGTACGACGTATAGGCATGGTGACGAGTACCTCTACGTTGGTGTCAAGCATGACCGTGGGTCGTATATGGATGATTGTTTGATGTTATTGTTCTCTAGTTGAGAAATTATGATATTCTTTTGTTTCCTTACTGAAAATCTTGTGATTTGTGTGATGACTATTGAAATGGGAGCGGGTGGTACGCCTACCACAAAATATAAGGAAATGGGGTCGAGTTGCACGCCTGCAACATGATATAAGGAAATGGGGTCGAGTTGCACGCCTGCAACAGGATATATATATATAAATTGAAAAGGGGTCGGGTGGTACGCCTACCACAGAAATGAAATGAAAAGAGGTCGGGTGGTATGCCTACCACAGAAATGAAATGAAAAGGGGTCAGGTTGCATGCCTGCAACAAGATAATGAAATGGGAGCGGGTGGTACGCCTACCACAGGAAAAATAAGGAAATGGGGTCGAGTTGCACGCCTGCAACAAGATTATAAGGAAATGGGGTCGAGTTGCACGCCTGCAACAAGATGGAAATTGAAAGTGAAAATTTGTCTGTATCTCTTTTACTTGTTTTAGAAATTAATTGTAGTTTTTTTTTCCTTATATTTCTTTGATGAGTTGTTTTATTTGTTACTCCGAAACATGTTTCCCTTCCCCATTGTTGATTGTTTATTTGCTTCTATCTTTCTGCTTTGGATATATATATATATATACATATATATATATATATATATATATATATAACTGCACAGGTTTATCTGGAGTCTGTATCTAGCCTCGTCACTACCTCGCCGGGGTTAGGCCAGGCACTTACCAGCACATGGGGTCGGTTGTGCTGATACTACACTTTGCACTCTTTTGTGCAGATCCCAGTACCGCAAGTTTTGGACTGTAATGAGCTTCCAGCTTCTGATTATCAGGCGACCCAAGGTAGTCCTGCAGGCGTCCGCGGACCTTGGAGTCTCCCGCTTTCTATTTTATCTGTTTCTTTTTTTTTTTTTGTAGTCCCAGAAACAGTATTTTGTTATTTCTTTCTGACCCTTACTTGTAGAAAATCTTAGACAGTCTGTGAAACTGTGACACTAAATCTTGGGGTAGTTTGTTAAGGAGATTGTACTGGCGATTCTGTAAACTCTAAAATTTTATTCGTTCTGCTTGTAAATTTTATAATGGTATTAACTGTTGATTTTAAGTTGCTTTGATTTTGAGAGGAATAGTAGTTAATGATTCGGTTAATTGGCTTGCCTAGCTTTCACTAGTAGGCGCTATTACGGCTCCCGAGGGTGGGAATTCCGGGTCGTGACAAGCAATTTGCCTGGTGTATTGCAGCTTGTGACATTCAGCATGTTTAGAATTACACATACATCAAAATGTTAAAAAAAAAGGATAGATGACAGCAGAAGCGTAAAGGTGGTAAAAATATGGATATTTTTTTGCAAAAGTATCACCATTTATTAATTTGGATAAAGGAACCTCACAAGTGATCAATTTCTAGGTGAATAGTAAAGAAGACATTGAGTTAAATATTAAAAATTTTACATGGTACATACAGTGTAACCTGGATACGGAATGGCTACATGAGTAAGAAGACCCTAGTTGCACAAGTTGCTGAAGCAATTTGCCTGGTGCATTGAAGCATGTGACATTCAGCATGTTTAGAATTATACATACAACAAAATGTTAAAGAAAGTATAGATAACGGTAGAAGCGTAAAGGTGTTGAAAATGTGGATCTGTTTTTGCAAAAGTATCAGCACTTATTAATTTGGATAAAGGTACCTCACAAGTGATCAACTTCTATGTGCATAGTACAAAAGACATTGAATTAAGTATTAAAAATTTTACATGCAACATGTAGTGTAACTTGGATACGGAATGGCTACATGAGTAAGAAGAGCCTAGTTGCACAAGCTGCTGAAGCAATTTGCCTGGTGTATTGAAGCATGTGACATTCAACATGTTTAGAATAACACAGACAACAAAATGTTAAAAAAAAGTATAGATAACAGCAGAATCGTAAAGGTGTTGAAAATGTGCATATGTTTTTGCAAAAGTATCACTATTTATTAATTTGGATAAAGGAACCTCACAAGTGATCAACTTCTATGTGAATAGTAAACAAGACATTGAGTTAAGCATTAAAAAGTTTACATGCTAGATACAGTGTAACCTGGATACGGAATGGCTACATGAGTAAGAAGAGCCTAGTTGCACAAGCTGCTGAAGCAATTTGCCTGGTGTATTGAAGCATGTGACATTCAGAATGTTTAGAGTTACACAGACAACAAAATGTTAAAAAAAGTATAGATAACAGTAAAATCGTAAAGGTGTTTAAAATGTGGATATGTTTTTGCAAAAGTATCACCATTTATTAATTTGGATAAAGTTACCTCACGAGTGATCAATTTCTATGTGAATAGTAAAGAAGACATTGAGTTAAGCATTAAAAATTTTACATGCTACATACAGTGTAACCTGGATACGGAATGGATGCATGAGTAAGAAGAGCCTAGTTGCACAAGCTGCTGAAGCAATTTGCCTGGTGTATTGAAGCATGTGACATTCAACATGTTTAGAATTACACAGACAACAAAATGTTAAAAAAAAGTATAGATAACAGCAGAATCGTAAAGGTGTTGAAAATGTGCATATGTTTTTGCAAAAGTATCACTATTTATTAATTTGGATAAAGGAACCTCACAAGTGATCAACTTCTATGTGAATAGTAAACAAGACATTGAGTTAAGCATTAAAAAGTTTACATGCTAGATACAGTGTAACCTGGATACGGAATGGCTACATGAGTAAGAAGAGCCTAGTTGCACAAGCTGCTGAAGCAATTTGCCTGGTGTATTGAAGCATGTGACATTCAGAATGTTTAGAGTTACACAGACAACAAAATGTTAAAAAAAGTATAGATAACAGTAAAATCGTAAAGGTGTTTAAAATGTGGATATGTTTTTGCAAAAGTATCACCATTTATTAATTTGGATAAAGTTACCTCACGAGTGATCAATTTCTATGTGAATAGTAAAGAAGACATTGAGTTAAGCATTAAAAATTTTACATGCTACATACAGTGTAACCTGGATACGGAATGGATGCATGAGTAAGAAGAGCCTAGTTGCACAAGCTGCTGAAGCAATTTACCTGGTGTATTGAAGCTTGTGACATTCAGCATGTTTACAGTTACACAGACAACAAAATGTTTAAAAAAACTATAGATAACAGCAGAAGCGTAAAGGTGTTGAAAATGTGGATCTGTTTCTGCAAAACTAACAGCATTTATTAATTTGGATAAAGGTACCTCACAAGTGATCAATTTCTATGTGAATAGTGAAGAAGACATTGAGTTGAGCATTAAAAATTTTACATGCTACATATAGTGTAACCTGGATACGGAATGGCTACACGAGTAAGAAGAGCCTAGTTGCACAAGCTTCTAAAGCAATTTGCTTGGTGTACTGAAGCATGTGACATTCAGCATGTTTAGAGTTACATACACAACAAAATGTTAAAAAGGGTATAGATAACAGCAAAAGTGTAAAGGTGTTGAAAGTGTGGATCTGTTACTGCAAAAGTATCAGCATTAATTAATTTAGATAAAGGTACCTCACAAGTGATCAACTTCTATGTGAATATTACAGAAGACATTGAGTAACGTATTAAAAATTTTACATGCTACATACAGTGTAACCGGGATACGGAATGGCTACATGAGTAAGAAGAGCCTAGTTGCACAAGCTGCTGAAGCAATTTTCCTAGTGTATTGAAGCATGTGACATTCAGAATGTTTAGAATTACACAGACAACAAAATGTTAAAAAAAGTATAGAAAACAGCAGAAGCCTAAAGGTGTTGAAAATGTGGAACTGTTTTACAAATGTATAAGCAATTATTAGTTTGGATAAAGTTACCTCACAAGTGATCAAGTTCAACGTGAATAGTAAAGAAGACATTGAGTTAAGTATTAAAAATTTTTCATGCTACATATGGTGTAACCTGCATATGGAATGGCTACATGAGAAAGAAAAGCCTAGTTTCACAAGCTGCCGAAACAATTTGCCTGGTGTATTGCAGCATGTGACATTCAGCATGTTTAGAGTTACAAAGACAACAAAATGTGAAAATGAATTATACATAACCGCAGAATCGTAAAGGTGTTGAAAATGTGGATCGGTTTTTGCAAAAGTATTAGCATTTATTAATTTGGATAAAGGTACCTCACAAGTGATCTACTTCTACGTGAAAAGTATAGAAGACATTGAGTTAAGTGTTAATAATTTTACATGGTACATACAGTGTAACTTGGATACAGAATAGCTACATGAGTAAGAAGAGCCTAGTTGCACAAGCTGCTGAAGCAATTTGCCTGGTGTATTGAAGCATGTGACATTCAACATGTTTAGAGTTACACAGACAACAAAATGTTAAAAAAAGTATAGATAACAGCAAAAGCGTAAAGGTGTTGAAAATGTGGATCTGTTTTTGCAAAAGTATCACCATTTATTAATTTGGATAAAGTTACCTCACGAGTGAATAATATCTATGTCAATAGTAAACAAGACATTGAGTTAAGCATTAAAAATTTTACATGCTACATATAGTGTAACCTGGATATGGAATGGCTACATGAGTAAGAAGAGCCTAGTTGCACAAGCTGCCGAAACATTTTGCCTGGTGTATTGCAGCATGTGACATTCAGCATGTTTAGAGTTACAAAGACAACAAAATGTGAAAACGAATTATACATAACCGCAGAATCGTAAAGGTGTTGAAAATGTGGATCGGTTTTTGCAAAAGTATTAGCATTTATTAATTTGGATAAAGGTACCTCACAAGTGATCTACTTCTACGTGAAAAGTATAGAAGACATTGAGTTAAGTGTTAATAATTTTACATGGTACATACAGTGTAACCTGGATACGGAATAGCTACATCAGTAAGAAGAGCCTAGTTGCACAAGCTGCTGAAGCAATTTGCCTGGTGTATTGAAGCATGTGACATTCAGCATGTTTAGAGTTACACAGACAACAAAATGTTAAAAAAAGTATAGATAACAGCAGAATCGTAAAGGTGTTGAAAATGTGGATCTGTTTTTGCAAAAGTATCACCATTTATTAATTTGGATAAAGTTACCTCACGAGTGAATAATATCTATGTCAATAGTAAACAAGACATTGAGTTAAGCATTAAAAATTTTACATGCTACATATAGTGTAACCTGGATACGGAATGGTTGCATGAGTAAGAAGAGCCTAGTTGAACAAGCTGCTGAAGCAATTTACCTGGTGTATTGAAGCATGTGACATTCAGCATGTTTAGAGTTACACAGACAACAAAATGTCAAAAAAAACTATAGATAACAGCAGAAGCATAAAGGTGTTGAAAATGTGGATCTGTTTCTGCAAAAGTAACAACATTTATTAATTTGGATAAAGGTACCTTACAAGTGATCAATTTCTATGTGAATAGTGAAGAAAACATTGAGTTAAGCATTAAAAATTTTACATGCTACATACAGTGTAACCTGGATATGGAATGGCGACATGAGTAAGAAGAGCCTAGTTGCACAAGCTGCTGAAGCAATTTTCCTGGTGTATTGAAGCATTTGACATTCAGCATATTTAGAATTATACAGACAAAAAAATGTCAAAAAAAGTATAGATAACAGCAAAAGCGTAAAGGTGTTGAAAATGTGGATCTGTTATTGCAAAAGAATAAGCAATTATTAATTTGGATAAAGATACCTCACAAGTGATCAACTTCTGCGTGAATAGTAAAGAAGACATTGAGTTAAGTATTAAAAGTTGTACATGCTATATACAGCGTAACCTGGATACGGAATGGCTACATAAGTAAGAAGAGCATAGTGGCACAAGCTGCTGAAGCAATTTGCCCGGTGTATTGCAGCATGTGACATTCAGCATGTTTAGAATTACACAGACAACAAAATGTTTAGAAAAGTATAGATAATAGCAGAAGCGTAAGGGTGTTTGAAATGTGGATCTGTTTTTGCAAAAGTATAGGCAATTATTAATTTGGATAAAGGTACCTCACAAGTGATCAACTTCTATGTGAATAGTACAGAAGACATTGAGTTAAGTATTAATAATTTTACATGCTACATACAGTGTAACCTGGATACGGAGTGGCTACATGAGTAAGAAGACCCTAGTTGCATAAGCTGTTGAAGCAATTTGCCTGGTGTATTGAAGCATGTGACATTCAGCATGTTTAGAATTATAAGACAACAAAATGATAAAAAAAGTATAGATAACAGCAAAAGCGTAAAGGTGTTGAAAATGTGGATTTGTTTTTGCAAATGTATCAACATTTATTAATTGGAATAAAGGTACCTCACAAGTGATCAATTTCTATGTGAATAGTAAAGAAGACATTGAGTTAAGTATTAAAAATTTTACATGCTACATATAGTGTAACCTGGATATGGAATGGCTGCATGAGTAAGAAGTGCCTAGTTGCACAAGCGGCTGAAGCAATTTACCTGGTGTATTGAAGCTTGTGATATTCAGCATGTTTAGAGTTACACAGACAACAAAATGTTTAAAAAAACTATAGATAACAGCAGAAGCGTAAAGGTGTTGAAAATGTGGATCTGTTTCTGCAAAACTAACAGCATTTATTAATTTGGATAAAGGTACCTCACAAGTGATCAATTTCTATGTGAATAGTGAAGAAGACATTGAGTTAAGCATTAAAAATTTTACATGCTACATATAGTGTAACCTGGATACGGAATGGCTACACGAGTAAGAAGAGCCTAGTTGCACAAGCTTCTAAAGTAATTTGCTTGGTGTACTGAAGCATGTGACATTCAGCATGTTTAGAGTTACATACACAACAAAATGTTAAAAAGGGTATAGATAACAGCAAAAGTGTAAAGGTGTTGAAAGTGTGGATCTGTTACTGCAAAAGCATCAGCATTAATTAATTTGGATAAAGGTACCTCACAAGTGATCAACTTCTATGTGAATATTACAGAAGACATTGAGTTACGTATTAAAAATTTTACATGCTACATACAGTGTAACCTGGATACGGAATGGCTACATGAGTAAGAAGAGTCTAGTTGCACAAGCTGCTGAAGCAATTTTCCTGGTGTATTGAAGCATGTGACATTCAGCATGTTTAGAATTACACAGATAACAAAATGTTAGAAAAAAGGGTAGATAACAGCAGAAGAATAAAGGTGTTGAAAATGTGGATCTGTTTTTGCAAAAGTATCACCATTTATTAATTTGGATAAAGGATACCTCACAAGTGATCAACTTCAATGTGAATAGTAAAGAAGACATTGAGTTAAGTATTAAAAATTTTACATGGTACATACAGTGTAACCTGGATACGAAATGGCTACATGAGTAAGAAGACCCTAGTTGCACAAGTTGCTGAAGCAATTTGCCTGGTGTATTGAAGCATGTGACATTCAGCATGTTTAGAATTACACAGACAACAAAATGTTAAAAAATGTATAGATAACAGCAGAATCGTAAAGGTGTTGAAAATGTGGATCTGTTTTTGCAAAAGTATCAATATTTATTAATTTGGATAAAGGAACCTCACGATTGATCAATTTCTATGTGAATAGTAAAGAAGACATTGAGTTAAACATTAAAAATTTTACATGCAACATACAGCGTAACCTAGATACGGAATGGCTGCATGAGTAAGAAAAGCCTAGTTGCACAAGCTGCTGAAGCAATTTACATGGTGTATTGAAGCATGTGACATTCAGCCTGTTTAGAGTTACACAGGCAACAAAATGTTAAAAAAAGCTATAGATAACAGCAGAAGCGTAAAGGTGTTGAAAATGTGGATCTATTTCTGCAAAAGTAACAGCATTTATTAATTTGGATAAAGGTACCTCACAAGTGATCAATTTCTATGTCAATAGTGAAGAAGACATTGAGTTAAGCATTAAAAATTTTACATGCTACATATAGTGTAACCTGGATACGGAATGGCTACATGAGTAAGAAGAGCCTAGTTGCACAAGCTGCTGAAGCAATTTTCCTGGTGTATTGAAGCATGTGACATTCAGCATGTTTAGAGTTACATAGACAACAAAATGTTAAAAAAAGTATAGATAACAGCAGAAGCCTAAAGGTGTTGAAAATGTGGATCTGTTTTGCAAATGTATAAGCAATTATTAGTTTGGATAAAGATACCTCACAAGTGATCAACTTCAACGTGAATAGTAAAGAAGACATTGAGTTAAGTATTAAAAATTTTACATGCTACATACGGTGTAACCTGCATACGGAATGGCTACATGAGAAAGAAAAGCCTAGTTGCACAAGCTGCTTAAACAATTTGCCTGGTGTATTGCAGCATGTGACATTCAGCATGTTTAGAATTACAAAGACAACAAAATGTTAAAAAAATGTATAGATAACAGCAGAATCATAAAGGTGTTGAAAATGTGGATCGGTTTTTGCAAAAGTATCAGCATTTATTAATTTGGATAAAGGTACCTCACAAGTGATCTACTTCTACGTGAAAAGTACATAAGACATTGAGTTATATATTAAAAATATTACATGGTACCTACAGTGTAACCTGGATACGGAATGGCTACATTAGTATGAAGAGCCTTGTTGCACTAGTTGCTGAAGCAATTTGCTTGGTGTATTGCAGCTTGTGACATTCAGCATGTTTAGAATTACACAGACAACAAAATGTTAAAAAAAGTATAGATAACAGCAAAAGCGTAAAGGTGTTGGAAATCTGGATCTGTTTTTTCAAAAGTATCAGCATTTATTAATTTGGATAAAGGTACCTCACAAGTGATCAACTTCTATGTGAATAGTACAGAAAACATTGAATTAAGTATTAAAAAGTTTACATGGTACATACAGTGTAACCTGGATACGGAATGGCTACATGAGTAGGAAGACCCTAGTTGCACAAGCTGCTGAAGCAATTTGCCTGGTGTATTGAAGCATGTGACATTCAGCATGTTTAGAATTACACAGACAACAAAATGTTAAAAAATGTATAGATAACAGCAGAATCGTAAAGGTACTGAAAATGTGGATCTGTTTTTGCAAAAGTATCAATATTTATTAATTTGGATAAAGGAACCTCACGAGTGATAAATTTCTATGTGAATAGTAAAGAAGACATTGAGTTAAACATTAAAAATTTTACATGCTACATACAGCGTAACCTAGATACGGAATGGCTGCATGAGTAAGAAAAGCCTAGTTGCACAAGCTGCTGAAGCAATTTACATGGTGTATTGAAGCATGTGACATTCAGCATGTTTAGAGTTACACAGGAAACAAAATGTTAAAAAAAGCTATTGATAACAGCAGAAGCGTAAAGGTGTTGAAAATGTGGATCTGTTTCTGCAAAAGTAACAGCATTTATTAATTTGGATAAAGGTACCTCACAAGTGATCAATTTCTATGTCAATAGTGAAGAAGACATTGAGTTAAGCATTAAAAATTTTACATGCTACATATAGTGTAACCTGGATACGGAATGGCTACATGAGTGAGAAGAGCCTAGTTGCACAAGCTGCTAAAGCAATTTGCTTGGTGTACTGAAGCATGTGACATTCAGCATGTTTAGAGTTACATAGACAACAAAATGTTAAAAAAAGTATAGATAGCAGCAAAAGTGTAAAGGTGTTGAATGTGTGGATCTGTTACTGCAAAAGTATCAGCATTAATTAATTTGGATAAAGGTACCTCACAAGTGATCAACTTCTATGTGAATATTACAGAAGACATTGAGTTACGTATTAAATATTTTACATGCTACATACAGTGTAACCTGGATACGGAATGGCTACATTAGTATGAAGAGCCTTGTTGCACTAGTTGCTGAAGCAATTTGCCTGGTGTATTGAAGCATGTGACATTCAGCATGTTTAGAATTACACAGACAACAAAATGTTAAAAAAAGTATAGATAACAGCAGAAGCGTAAAGGTGTTGGAAATCTGGATCTGTTTTTGCAAAAGTATCAGCATTTATTAATTTGGATAAAGGTACCTCACAAGTGATCAACTTCTATGTCAATAGTACAGAAAACATTGAATTAAGTATTAAAAAGTTTACATGGTACATACAGTGTAACCTGGATACGGAATGGCTACACGAGTAAGAAGAGTCTAGTTGCACAAGCTGCTGAAGCAATTTTCCTGGTGTATTGAAGCATGTGACATTCAGCATGTTTAGAATTACACAGACAACAAAATGTTAAAAAAATGTATAGATAACAGCAGAATCA
>MCJB01010122.1:105537-124657 GCA_002018475.1 Nicotiana obtusifolia | reverse complement strand
ATGGACGCAGGCGGCTGGCGGTCCAAAAGGGGGGAGGGTATACGGGCTTCCATCTAAGCAATTCTACCGCTATAGGTGTGGAATGCACGGAATAGGCACCTCATCCGGAGGGGAGTCGCTTGATGGGGATGCCCTCGCCTCTATGCGGGCCCATGTAGAAAAGCTCACATCCGAGCTAGAAGCTGCAAAGCAAAGAGAGAAGGAGAGAGAAGAAAGAGAGAAGAAAGAGAGAAGAAGAGAGAAGCAAGAGAGAAGAAGAAAGATAAACTTAGAGATAAACAGTATGCTGCTCTACAAGAGCAGATCAAATCTCTCTTGGCTTCTGGCGCTTTTCCTATTCCCCGATCACGGGAATCATCGCCGGATGGTCAGTCTGATGATGACAATTCATCCGGCTATGACGATGATGATGTAGATATGAGTTGAACTTGAATTGTAATAACAACTTATATAATGTATAAGTTCATTTGAACTTTAAACCTTATTGTTGTTTAATATTGTTGTTTAATGTGTTGTTTATTGTAGTTGTTAGTATCGTTGTTGTTTGATGTAGTAGTTCTTGTTGTTGTTGTTGTTTTAATGGTTTCAAATGCATATTTTAGGAATTTGGTAAAACTGACAGGGGGTGTAGCTGGCAAAACAGCCAGTTTCTGGAAAAAATATACCAAAAATAGCGACCAACTTTGGTCGCCAGTTGGTCACCATTTTGCTTTAAAAAAAACTGATTCAGCAAATAGCGACCACAGTTGGTCGCCAGTTGCAAAAAAAAAAATTTAAAATCTGCCATAAGCGACCATCTTTGGTCGCAAATGTGGTATTTTTAATTTTCTGTATTTCTCAAATGGCGACCAAAGTTGGTCGCTTATTCAGAAATACAGAAAATTAAAAATACCACATTGGCGACCAAAGATGGTCGCTTATGGCAGATTTTAAATTTTTTGTATTTTGTACTGAGCGACCAAAGTTGGTCGCTATTGGAAAGTGACCAACTAAATACTGACCAGACCATTGTGGTCGCTTTTTGGTCGCTTTTAGGCAGATAGGGACCAACTTTGGTCGCTTTTTCCGGTCGCTTTTCACCTGATTTTTAATAGTGATATACTATAGTTGAAAATCATGAAGTACCATATAAACACAATTACGGGTGGTTGGAGAATAGTGCTTTCTATAGGATAATTTTTCCAATATAATTGGAAAAAAATTCTTTCATTGCTACACCTACTTTCCCTTTGCTATATAAATATGTTAACAAAGGCCTTTTTATTCCAATGTCATTGGAGCAAGCGATATGAACTATTATTTATAAAACATCAAGTGAAATTAGAAAAGCATAAGCATACAATAGGTTTCTAAATATAACATCCAATTTGCAAAAATTAATCGAAGGACTATCATAATAACATGAGCATACAATTAAGAGATGTCAGATGCGTTTAATTAAAATTAACATATTAAATGAAGTTTCTCTACAACAGTTATATCGGCATATATGGAAATGGATAAAATTAAGTAAGAATATAACATACTATTTAGTCATTTTTTTGTGATATATAGACACAAATGAAAATGAATAGAAAGAAAACATAATATTTTGATTTAGACACTTTCTGTTAACCATGAACACAAGCAGATTTATAGAACAAAAAGGGCAATTTAATGTTTTATAATAATTTTCAATTTACTAAGATCCTTTCAAACGTGAATGTGATAAAAATAATTTTAAAATAGATTCAGGATTATAGGCTGCAAACTTCCTTAAAAGAGAAAAATGTTGCTAGTATTTTCATACAACGTTAAAAAACTCATCGTCAATATTCATGACAGAGGCTCTAATACTATTTCCAATTTTTAGTCTAACACCTATTACTATTGACTGCTCCTCAATGTTTTTCCTTCTTTCCTTTTATTATTTTTTGGTCTTCTTTTCCGTTTGAAAGGAACACGACTTCTCAAGCCTTTGGTTCGCTTAGCCCTTAGTAGTAAATAATAAAAATGGTCAATAACTTGTTCAAAAATATATGGATTTAAATCTTTTAGATTTCACATGTTGATCAATGAGATAGGAGATAATTTTTCCTAGACTTTTTTTTGGTCAAAATCTGTTTGATTTATTTTGCCACTTCTTCATAAGAAACTATTTCTTCTAATAATACGCTATATGTTATACAAGAATCAGCTCCCGTCCCATTACCATCATCACTAAAAAAAAGTTAACCCATTCTTCTTCATGGACACACCATATACTGAATTTCTTTGATTTGGAGTTATCATGCTAACCATTTATGTAAGAATTAAAAGAAAAGATTATGATTTTTTTTTTTATAGAAGTTACATTTAGAAATTGTAGCAACAACAGTTAATTGAGGCTACAAAGGAGACAGAAATATGCAAATTCAAGTAAACAGTAACGAAGGCATGAAAATTTTAACTTCATTACATGCTTACACATCTTCAAATCATAATCATTTTAATTGTAAGATGATTCAAAAACTAATAAAGGTGCAAATATAACAAAATCAACGGGCTAGGACTCAACATGGAGAATAGTTGGATGGAATAGTAATGACATCTAATAGAGTACAAATTTTGGGAGAAACTATCAGCAGGAGAAGACCAATTCAAAAAGATTAAAAAAAAAAAAAAAATGAGTAAAGGAGAGTTCACATCCCATACCTGGAGTTGTCATTTTTAAAGAGAACAACTTTTTTTAGAGAAGCCTTGGATGAAGCTTTCTTCGCAACAGAACGTCTTTGGATGAAACGCTTTGTCTGCTATGAGGGAGTTTATTGTAGGTTTTATTATTATTTTTGATATATTAAGAGAAGGGTAATTTTGTATAATTTTATAAAGGGAAGAGTAATTTAATAATTTAACTTTTGCTTAAAAACTTCGTGCTTTTAATATATTGTAGATTTATTTTCACTTTGCTCAAGAGCCTCAAGCTTTCTAAATGTAATTGAAGCAGTCGCTATATCGTTTATTTTCGGATACAGTATATAAATTAAACACTTAAAATATTGTGACAATAATATTTAAGAACCGATTTTTCAAAGGTATCCCTTCACTATTTCAAAGATGTACAGAAATATTATGGACCGATCCACATAGGCTATTATGGGTGCTTCAGCTAATGCTGAAAAGTGGTTCGGGTCCGGTTTGGAACCGCGGGCTTCGTGGACCAAACATGCCTCGTGGGCCGGTCCAAACAGGCCTGGACCTTAGTAGTGCAAAAGTCCACCACGGGCCAGTCCCTTCCACCAAGCCCATGAGCCAGGGACCGTTTGGCCCGGGACCGCCAGGCGGGCCTGGCCCGGGCCCTACGGCTAATTTCTTTTTAAAAAAAAAAAAATTAAAAATGGCCAACGGCCAGATTTTTAAAATCTAGCCGTTAGGCCAATTTTTGACCGTTTTATTTTCAGAAAAATAGCCAATTGGCCCCCAAACTTTGTTTTAACCCCAAACTTTTTATAAATACACTTTTTTACCTATTCTCAACTATAAATACCCCCTCATTCTTTCATTTTTACTCACAAATTCTCTCAATCTCTCTCTAATTTTTTTCCATAATTGCTTACTTTGTTATTCCAATTTCGTGAAAAATTGTGAAGTTGGTGAATTGAAGTATTTAAGTCTTCAAGTCTTCAACGATATTCAATTTTCAAGAAGTTGTTCGTCAATTCGGTAAACTCGTTCCAACTCTTTAAGTTCTAATATTGTTGTTCTGTTTTGTTTTATTTAGTATAATTATTATTAATATGGATTTTTCTTTGAAAAATATGTTTGGTAGTAAGGGTAAGGGAAAATCAAAAATTGGTGAATCTAGTCGCCAAGCTACTACTCCTCCCCTTGTTACCCGTCCTCCTCCACCTGTTATTCTTGATAGTGATAACCCTTGTTTTCAATTTTCGGATAGTCAATTTTGCCATGATGTTGCACCGGGTCATCAATTAGATGAAGAAATTATGAACGCTCTTTATCCTAATCAAACTATATTTGAAAATGATGCGGAAAATGATGATTTAGATGAAACCCAGCCGGATTTAGATGATACACCTACTAGTCCTATTAATAACCCAATTAATGCCCCGCCTGACCCTCCTGTAGTAACCCCTACATTTAATAGAAGACCTGTTAAACGGGCCGAAACATCTCTTGTTTCGCATTTTTTTACTCAACTAAGAGAAGAAAATAAGGCTAAGTATAAAAGTTGTGGTTCTTTATTGGCTCATAAATTTACTGGCACCTAGCGGTACGGGTAGTTTGACTAGGCACATATTGAAACACCCTAGAGATAAACAAAGATATTTACAAATGAAAGCTGCGAAAGAGGGGACGAGTGTAGATAATGCGGCTCACCCAAGTGCAGGTTCAAATCTAGTTCAACCGGGAATTAACACTATTACCGGTGGAATTTTATATTACGATCCAAATAAGGATCGTGAAGAATTAGCAAAAATGGTATTTGTCGCAGGGGTTCCCAAGGTGAGAATATTAGTGATAGTTCACAACTAAATGAGCTTCAAGTGTATTTGTCGCAGGGACTTGAATAAGAGAATCCCGACGGCTCCTTCGACGTTTTGGAATGGTGGAAGGACAAACAAAAACACTATCCGGTTCTTTCAAGGATGGTTCGAGATATTTTAACCGTTCAAGCTTCAACAGTGGCATTGGAGAGCGCTTTCAGTCAAGCGAGACTTCAAATCGGTGATCATAGAGCGTCGATGAGGGAGAGCTTGGAAAAAGCAGTACTCTTCAGAGATTGGATCCATTCGGAAAGAAGAAATTTCGGACTTGCAGAATCACAACCGAATATAGACAAAGCTTATGAAGAAATGCTATCGGAACTTATGCAGGATGCGGCTTCGCCCCGAAACGGTGACGAACAAGTCTCTTTTCCATCACCGCCAACGGAAATTCCTCCGGACCTTGAAGGATTTATGAGATTTGTTAGAGATAATACATAGACTAATATGTAACTTTCTTAGTTTTTTTTCCTTTTAATGGTGGTATTAGTACCTTGTTATGCTCATTCCATTGGGTGGAGGAAGACTAAGAAAGATATTGTCATTTTTTGTTAATGTCGTAATAATAAAAATTATAAGAAATTCTCTTGAATATTTCTTTGCAATTTATTTTGTGTTTAAATATGATATAGTAAATATATATTATATATCTAATACATATATACAATATATACATATATACATATATAATATATGTATATATATATATAATATGTGTGTATATATATATAATATATATATATATACACACACATATATTATATATATATATAACTATATGTAAGAATTGAATGTGAAGTAATGGAGGAAAGAGGGATAGGTAAAAAGGGAAAGTTTTGGGGCTATATATATATACAATATACACTATATNGGGGGGGGGGAGGAAGACTAAGAAAGATAATTGTTTAGTTTATTATGTAACTTGTATTTTGGCACATCTTCCTTAGTTTTTTTTCCTTTTAATGGTGGTATTAGTACCTTGTTGTACTCATTCCATTGGGGGGAGGAAGACTAAGAAAGATATTGCCATTTTTTGTTAATTTCGTAATAATAAAAATTATAAGACATTCTCTTGAATATTTCTTTGCAATTTATTTTGTGTTTAAATATGATATAGTATATATATGTTATATATCTAATACATATATACAATATATACATATATACATAATATACATATATATACACATAAAATATATACAATATATACAATATATATATATATATATATATGTCTAATACATATAAACTATATATATATATATATATATATATAGTTTATATGTATTAGATAGTTTATATGTATGTAATGGAGGAAAGAGGAATAGGTAAAAAGGAAAAGTTTTATATTTATATAGATATATGCAATCTATATTAGTATATGCATATATAATTTACAAGAAATTTTTCTAGATAAAAAAATAAAAAAAAATTATCCGGAACCGTTTAGGCCCGTTAGGCCCGGAACCATGTGGGCTTAGGCCCGTAGCGGATCGGTCCCTTACATATAGCTCGTTAGGCCCGGGACCGTTTAGCCCAGGCCCGGCCCAGATGACAGCCTTAGCTTCAGCTCCCACTGCTTTCGTTGCGGAACTAATAATATTATACTGATAACTTGTCAAAACTTGATATATTAGATTGTGAGCATCCATGAGCCTAAAGTGTAGGGTTGGTAAACTGCGGCTAATATCCTCAGCGCAAGATCGAAACCTACTATAAGCGTTAGTACTTCTTCTTTCCCTTTCTTTGTTCGTTATTTGCTTTCTTCTTTTACTTTCTTTATTCTATTTTCATTTTTGCTCACAATACCAGGCCATTCAGCCCCTCTTCTTTTTATTTAATTGCTTACTTTTCTTACTTTCACGTTTCACATAGAAAGCATTTTTTACTTTCTCTTTTTCATTTTACTTTCTTCACCCCATATTTACTATTCAGAACTCCCTGTATGGGTCAAAATCTATCTTTTGAATATTTAAGCCATGAGAGTATTAGGGGAAGAATTCCCAAGTCGTCGTTTATCGAAATAGCGCAAGAAGCGGCGAAGTCTGTGGTCGAAGAGTCAACAAGGGCCAAAGTCGAAGAGTCAACAAGGGTCGAAGTCGAGGTGTCAACAAGGGTCGAGGCCGAGGTCGAGTACCTTTGACAGAGTTATAACGGCTAGTTTCAGGATAGGATATTAAAGAGAATATTCTAGTGGATATTCTCTGCACCTGTACTATTAAGGTTTCTTTGGAACATGTTCCCTATAATTAGAAAAAGATACAATGATAGGGGACATGTGATATTCATTTGTAAAAAACACACTTTGACTTGAGAAAGAGAATCGGATCTCATTTGCTAAGATACAAACATCACCTTTTCGCTGAGATTCTTATCTATACTTTTCTACTAGATCCGAGAATAACTCAAAGTATTCAAGGGATTGTCTATCATTCATCATTATCAGAAAGAATATTCACTTATTCCATCCTTTCTTGGGTGAGTCATTCATTCTATTTACTTAAATGTCATTTATTGCTATTTATTGATATTGAATGCCACATTATTTCCTTTGATTCTTAGAATATTCATTGCATGCTACCGTCACTGCTCGGCCATATCCACATAGTAGCTATTACTTTTTTAAGAACTCCATCTTAGGAATATTATTTGTAGCTAAGATTAACCCTCGTTTATCTAAATTTAATTATTTGAACCAAGATCTATATTTTTTGGTCAATCAATTTGGCGTCGTCTGTGGGGATTTTTTAGTTAAATTTTTAGTTTCCTCTAAATACAATTAGTGCAAGTCACTAACATCAAAAAACCTCGAGATCTCCTTTCTTTGTGTATACAAAACCCTACATGGCAGGTAACCAAGGAGAAAGGACAAAAATAACAAGTGACTTCCCAACCAACTTCATGAATGTGATCAACGAGAGCTGTGAAATAATAGGTGAGGATACGACTCCCAACGCATCCCCTATGCGAAAGAGGTCACCACCCCCACACTGCAGCATAACAAAACCCAGAAGAAAAGGGGCCTCCACGTTTACAGAGGAAGGGACGCCCCCAGCTGTGAGAAAACTCCTCGAGGCATGACTGACCGACACACTAGCAAGCATCCTTAACAAACCTGCTCCAAGCATCGTTGCAGAAACCGCAAGGGTTTTCACGATACAACAAACAGACAAGCAGAGCAACCAATCCCTCCTTCCAATGACATGTATAACTACAACGTTACTGATAGTGCAGGTGACAATGCCCTCGCTGTTATTTTATAAAAGATGGAGGAAATGGAGAATGAAAATAAGGCACTCCAAGACCAGATGAAAGAACACTAAGAACGAGTTGACAAGATACCGGGCGCTCCTAAGCTGTTGTCGAAAAGGGACGCCAGCAGGTTTGTAGAGCAGTCGTACAGGGATGATGTAGCCCCGAATGCCATACCGAAGACGTCCAAAATGCTGCCTTACCTCAGGATATACGAAGGAACGACCGCTCCTGAAGATTATGTGACTCACTACGTCATCGCCGTGAAAGGCGATGACCTCGCCAAAGAGCAAGTGTCCTCCATTTTGCTGAAGAAGTTTGGCGAGACCCTCACATGAGGGGCATTAACATGGTATTCGTAGCTACCAGCATGCTCCATAGAAACATTTTAAGAAATGACCGATAAGTTGTAACCGCCCATGCTGGAGCCAAGAAGGCCGAGGCGAGAGTAAATGACATATTTGCTCTTAAGCAATCCCTGGGAGAGGGACTAAGGGACTTTCTCGGCCGGTTCAACAGAGTAAAGATGACTCTGCCAAACGTATCCGAAGGGATGGCGGTCACATCGTTTCAGAAAAGGCTGAATAGAGAGGGTTCAAGAGCAACTAGAAAACTGTTGAGTCGATTGATAAAGTATCCTCCAATCACTTGGGACGAAATCCACAACACTTATTATGACGAGGTCCGAGTAGATGAGGACGATATCAACGGACCGACTTACGGGCTAACCTCGGCACAAGACGAATCCAGAAAAAAACGAAGAGGTGGTACCAGAAGAGATCATCTGATTCCGTGACCTAACAGGGAATGGTACCAACCATATGTCAGGGCGACCACCACACCCTTCCTCCGCTATGAAGAAGGCCCATCCAGACCAAGGACAGGGACTCATCGAAACAAAAGAGGTATGCCCATTTTATTATCTGCTCACAATTTTTGTGTGTCGCCTACAGAAATAGTCTACGCTCTTGAGAAACTCGGAACAAAAGTGAAATGGCCGTCAAAGATGAGATCATTATCCGAATACCAGAAAATCCAATGCCCTTTGTGAGTTCCATTAGGAACGGGGGCACAAAACAGAAGATGCATTGCCCTCAGACAGGAAGTCGTAAACATGTTACGGCAAGGGCACCTCAAGGAGGTGTTAAGCGATAGGGGGAGGACTAACTTCTCCAGAGGTCGTGAACATCAAGGGCCGCCAAAGCCGCCATCGCCATATCGTACTATCAACATGATCATCGGCGGCAGCGGCGATGCCTCTATCAACGGTGTGAAGTCCACCACCACTCACAACCTCAAGCAGTCTATCACCCGCGAAGGGTATGACGGACTCGAAGAAAGTATCATCTTCGACGAGTCGGATGCCGACGGTTTGACTTTCCCTCATAATGATGCCCTCGTTATTACTTTAGGCATTTTAGATACCGATGTCAAACGTATCATGGTGGACGATGGAAGCGGTGCATGCATTATCCATTCCCGACTCCTTACCCAAATGAAGCTCAAGGATAAGATTGTTCTGCATCACGCTAACAGGTTTTAATAATGTAGTCGAGCGAAGATCTGGGGAAATTACACTCCTCGTCTTGGCTGACAGCGAAACTCTAGAGACGACATTCCACATCATGGACTAGTCCACTGCGTACAACGCCATAGTGGGATGACCATGGATACAACCCATGAGAGCCATCCCATCCAGCCTATACCAAGTAATTAAGTTCCCGACACCATGGGGGATATTCAACATATGCAGAGAACAACGTGCGTCTGGGGAATGTTACCGCATTGCCTTGGACAACACGACCATCCAACAGAATAAAGACAAAGAAAAAGAGGCATAACAGTCAATAGTGTCGAGATCGAAGCAATAAGAAACCAGGGATGTCATCATGGATCTTGACATGGTTCGACCATAGAAGACCTCGACCCCGTACAATTGGACCTCAATGATAGAAGGCCTATATCGGCTACAAACTCTAGGAACCAGGTAAATTTAGTCAATTCTTAATAGCTAATACAAATTTGTTCGCTTTCAGCCATGCAGATATGCCGGGCATATCAAAGGAAATCGCCACACACAAGTTAAACGTCGACCTATTCCACCCCCTAGTATGGTAAGTCAAATGTAAATTCAACTCCTCCATCAAGGATGCAGTCCGCGAGGAAGTGGAAAGCCTGTTAGAAAATGGCTCCATCACGGAGTCAAAGTTCCACAAGTGGATTGCCAACGTGGTGATGGTCAAAAAGAAAAATGGAAAATCGCGGATGTGCTTGGATTTCACATACTTGAACAAAGCATGTCCGAAGGATTCGTTTCCGTTACCCCACATCGACCAGCTCATCGATGCAACAGCCGGGCATGAACTATTGAGCTTCTTGGATGCTTACTCATGCTATAATCAAATTCTCATGGAAGAAGAAGACCAGGAGAAGACCACGTTCATCACCCACCCACCAAGGAACTTATTGCTATCGAGTCATGCCGTTTTGACTAAAAAATGCGGGGGCTACTTATCAAAGGTTGGTAACCAAGATGTTCAAAGACCAGCTCGGTAAGACCATAGAGGTATCTATAGACGATATGTTGGTCAAGTCCAAAAGGGTAGAGGATCACATTAATCATTTGATAGAAATTTTTGACATACTCAGACGATACAGAATGAAGCTGAACCTAGAGAAATACGCATTTGGCATAGCCTTGGGAAAATTCTTGGGTTTCCTGGTGTCGCAGCGAAGGATCAAGCTCAACCCAGACCAAATCAAAGTTATCGAGGGGATACCAGAACTCTTAACCACCAAAAAGCAAGTCCAAAGTTTGACTAGTCGTATCGCCGCCCTATCAAGGTTCATTTCGCGGTCGTCAGATATATGCCACAAAATTTTTGGCGTACTCAAGAAGGACAACAGCCTTGAATGGAGTTCCGAGTGCATCCAGTCTCTGCGAGAACTAAAGGCATACCTATCATCACCGCCCCCGCTTTCGAAACCCAAATCGAGGGAGCATTTCCTCGTCTATCTAGCCGTATCTGAGGTAGCAGTAAGCGCAGTCTTGATCTGTGAAAACAAAAGGTACGCAATATCCCATCTATTGCATTAGCAAAACACTCGTCGAAGCTGAGACGAGGTACCCACACCTCGAAAAATTGGCTCTGGCCTTGGTTGTAGCTTCACAGAAGATTAAACCCTATTTCCAATACCACCCCATCTCGATCATCACAACTTTTCCCCTGAGGAGCATTTAACATAAACCCGAGCTATCAGGGAGGCTAGCCAAATGGGCCATCGAGCTAAGTGAGCACGATATCACATACTAGCCGCGAACGGCGATAAAGTCACAAGCGCTCTCCGACTTCAGTGCAAAAATAATGCCTGAAGTCGAAAGGGAAGCCGTCCAAACTTCCCTCTAAACACAAGACCTCTGGGTCCTATACACCGATGGTGCATCCAAAGCGTCAAGATTCGGACTGGGACTCGTATTCGAGATCCTAACAAGCCAAGTAATTCGCTAGTCCATAAGGTGCTCGGATATGACTAACAATGAAACCGAGCCTCATCTGCAGGATTAAGGCTAGCACTCAAATATAGGGCGAAGCGATTGAAACTCCATTGTGACTCCCAACTCGTAGTAAACCAATCCATAGGGACTTTCTAGATCAAGGAACAAATATTGCAAAAATACCAGACTGAAATCTGTAAGCTATTGCCTCAGTTCGATGAATGCCAACTTGATCAAATCCCACGAGCACAGAATGCCGAAGCAGATGGCCTCGCCAAACTAGTCGCAACAACCAAAAGCATCTTGACCGGAGATAAAAGCATAGTCCACCTCCTCAACTCAACCAAGTCGAGGTAGGAACCATAAATTTAACTTAGGACTGGCGCAATTGTATTATTGCATATTTGTCGGACGGCACACTCACAGGCGACAAAAAAGAGGCCAAAAAACTAAGAATGCAAGCGGCCAGATACAATCTCCTTCATAGCAACCTGTACAAGAGGAATTACGATGGACATATGGCGAAGTGCTTGGGCCCGAACCAAACCCACCGCATCCTTGAAGAAGTCCATGAAGGTCATTGCGGAGCTCACTCCGGCAATCGAGCACTGGTCAGATGCCTCATACGGGCGGGATACTAGTTTGCCACCATGAAAAAGGATACCACAGACTTCATGAGGAAATGCGAACAATGCCAAAAGTACGCCCCATTGATTCACCAAGCAGGCGAACACCTCCACTCGGTCACCTCCCCTTGGCCATTCATCAAATGGGGAATGGATATTGTAGGCCCCCTCCTATCAGGGCGAGGTAATGTACGATTCCTTTTGATTTTAACTAACTATTTCTCTAAATGGGTGGAAGCAGGAGCATTCGCCCAAATATAGGAATAGGAGGTAATCACCTTTATATGGAGAAACATCATATGTCGATTCGACATACCCAAGGAAATCAGTTGTGACAACGGACCCCAGTTCACAGGAAAGAAAATCCCCGAGTTCTTCGAAAAATGGCATATTAAGAGGATACTCTCAAACCCATACCATCTAGGGGTAATGACCAAACAGAATCCTCCAATCAGTCTATACTAAACATCATGAAGAAAAAGATCAAAGACGCCAAGGGACTATGGTTGGAAATGCTACCAGAAGTATTATAGGCATATCAAACAACTCTGAAGACGAGCATAAGAGAGACGCCCTACTCTTTGGTCTATGGGATCGAGGCAGTAATATCGGTCGAGGTCGGAGAACCTAGCCTAAGGTACTCCCATGAAAGCGGCAAGAGCAACGACGAGAGCAGAAGGCAGGAACTCGACGAATAGCCGAACGGAGAGACATGGCCTACATAAGAATGGTTGCTGAAAAACAACAAGCAGAACGTTATTACAACAAGAAAGCAAAGATTCGGCCGCTTAAAGTCGGGGACTGCATATTGAATGCCAAAACTCAAGCGAGCAAAGATTCCCAAGAAGGCAAGTTGGGAACAAACTGGGATGGTCCGTACAAAATCACAGCCAAAGCGAACAAGGGTTCATTCCAACTAGGGACAATGGAAGGAAAGCTATTATCAAACAACTGGAATATCAGCCACCTCAAATACTTCAACTTCTGAGAGAAAAAATGTCCCTCAAGTCGTACTTTTTTTTCCCTCACTTGAGTTTTGTCCCATTTGGGTTTTTTCAAGGAGGTTTTTAACAAGGTGACTAAGGGAACGCTTCGAGTCTAAGTACGCGAAGGTAGGGTCGTGGTTACTATTTCATTGCTCGACCTCTCAATACTCTCCAGATCAACCAATGAAGGGACTAGATAGACTGGGACTGGAACGCCAGCCAATACCCAAAATTCTGTAGATTTCTCCAAGTATGTAACCAAAGCAACAATGTCAAAGCAATGAGAAACTTACACTTATTAACATACCTTTTTCGTGTTAAGGTTATGTTCGACTAAGCTCAAACAAACACCTACTAGCCCTTGGCCGCGATTTAATGAAAGGTTATGTTCAACCCCGCTCGAACAAACATCTACCGGCCCTCAACCGCGATTTAATGAGAGGTTGTGTTCGACTAAGCTCGAACAAAAACCTACCGGCCCTCGCTGCAATTTCATGAAAGGTTGTGTTGGACCCCTCTCGAACAAGCACCTACCAGCCCTCGGTCACGATTTAATGAAAGGTTGTGTTCGACCAAGCTTGAACAAACACCTACCGGTCCTCAACCATGATTTAATGAAAGGTTATGTTGATTACGATCAAACAATTAACTACCGACCCTCGGCCGCGATTTAACGAAATATTATGTTCAACCTCGCTCGAACAAACACCTATCGGCCCTCGACCACATCCCAACAAAGAAACAAAAATATACACAAGTACATAAAATAAACCATAGGAAGAGAAAAAGATGCAAGGAACAACTTTGATATTTCACTTACTTAAAACTATTTACAATAGGATCGTGAAGACGCGGGCAAAAAATACACAAAAAATCAAAGGAGAAAACTACTGGTCACCACCATTACGGCCTTCAACATCCTCGCCAACTTGTCCCTCAATAGTGTTGCCACCCTGACCATCAATACCCTCGCCATTGCCATATTCGCCCTCAGGATATGCGGCATCATACCAGGCATTCTCCTCGGCTGGTCTACACCCTCATCCCGCTCGTCCTCACCGGCCTCAGGCGTAGCGGGATCATACCCATAAGCCACTCGAGTTTCACAAGCCTTAAGACGATCATCTTCGAGGGCAACCTCAGAAACGGATCTCACCGCATACAAATCTCAAAAGACATCTAACTGGGCCTCGATATGAATCCACTCCTCGTATAACTCCCGAAAACATTAGGAAAACCTGGAGTACGGGAAAAGGACGGTTGTGCCAGTAATTAGGCCTTCTTGGCCTCCAGAACAGCAACTCGATCGTAGAGGCCAGAAGTCTCTTTCTCCAAATCTCCAATTCTCTCATTAAGCCACTCTTCTTTAAGCCTTTCTGTTGTTAAGTCATTTTCTCGCTCGGAACGAAGAGTCCGGATCACCACCTCAAGAGACTCCGCCTACCTCAAAGCCACCGATCGAGCAGACCCCGCCTTCTCTGGCTCCTCCATCTTCTCGGCGACCTCGCCACTGAGAGCCTTCGCCCTAAATTGACACTCCCCAAGATGAGCTCGCAACAAAACCACCTGAGCTTGGAGATCACTGCACTAGGCTTCGACCCCCTTGCTGAGCTCGAGCTCTTCCTCCTTGCTCCTCAATGTCCCCTCCAAGACGCTGCACTTCCCCACCATACGCATTAGCTCCTCATCCCTCGCCTTCAAGTCATCCCACAATTGGCGTACATCGCTGCTTTTGCGGAGCCGGCGTTGAAGCTCTCGGTATTTCTCAAGGACTTTGACGTACATGTCCTTCAACTTCACATAGATGTATTTATGCCTCTACTCCCTATGAGCACTCTCAATCTCCAGGACGACCGTCTTCAAAACGAACGAATTTGGGACCTACAAAAGGACAATACTTAAGGAAAATAACAAATAACAAATATACTTACTCGAAGGGCGAGGCCGGTAACGTTATTCGACAGGTTGCTCTCATACATAGTCTTGAGGGTCGTACCCTAAACTTCAGAACTAAGAGGGACAAGGGAGGGGATAATCTTCTCAGTATCCACATGAAGATTACGGTCCATCGGGATCGTAATAATCTTTGAACCCCCTTCCAACCTCACTTCAAGCCAAGTAAGCCCCTCGTCGATCGTCCTCAGCTCGTCGACATCCATGTTAGAATTGGATCCAATGTTCTCCTCAGCAATAACCTTCCCTCTACCATTAGTCGAAGAAGGTACGTCTACCACAACACCAGAAGACGAGGCTTCTTCGCGTCTTGGAAGAACATAGCAGTCATTGCCCACCACGCCTTCGACCGCATCCCCTGCAAGTCATATATCTGAATCCTCCAAACAAATGGTCTCAAGATTAGCCTCTGGGCTCTCCTCGATATGCACTATGGCCGTCTCCCAAAGGACAAACTTATAGTCTCCTACATCGGCGGCCGCCGACCTCTCCCCCCCGACGTCCACATCCCTCCTCTTACGAGGCATCAAATCTCCATCACGGGGCAAAGGTTCGTCATCCTCGTCTGTGAGGGCATACAAGAAAGAATCCGAGGTCTTTGCGGCCGAAGTCTCCACGGCAGAAGGAGGGACAAATTTGGACGCAGCAACAAGAGGGACCGGGACAAATTCAGGATCTGCCGTAGTCGAAGAAGGGGAAGGAGTCGAGGACTAGTAGCTTTGCTCTTCCGAACGAGGGTGCGGGAGTTCTCGACCTCCTCGAAGATCCCCTGGCCAAAGCTATAAAAACACAAGAAAGGGAAAGGTCAGTAAAAGTAAACTAAAAAAAAAGAAGCTAAGTCACCAATGGCAAAAGGAACTTACCACTCGAAGGGAGAGGAGGCCCAAACTTCTTGAAAAAACTTGGCCATTCATGAATCCCTGCGATGTGAGAGAGGAGCCGATCGACCTAGTCAGAAATGTGAGAGACCGAAGGAGGAGGCGAGGTCTTGGCTGCATGAGAAGAAGACAAGAGGTCAAAACCTACGACCAAGCACAGGAGAAAAATTAGATACCTACAAGCAGGGAAATTAGATACTTATGAGCATAATTCCACGTCTCAGGAAAATCGTCGATATTGACCACCACGTGCTCAGTTCTGACAAAAAAGAAGTTGAGCCAAAATTGACGGTCCACGACCACCAAGCACTTGCCCCCTCAGTGGGGAAGATTCAACATCGTTCCCCTGTAAAAGCTAGGGGCGAACAGATGTATTAAGTGGTGAAGTGTCAACTCGACCCCGGCTAGCTTGGCGAATTTGGCAAGCATCATTATAAGCTTATAAACGTATGGCGTGAGCTGAGCTGGGCAAATACCGTAACAACGACAAAACTCCTCGACCAACTGTAGGAGAGGAAGGGAATAGCCAACTTGGAAGGGGTAGGCGTAGAAGGCGCAATACCCAAGTCGGTGGACCTGCACCGTATCCTACCCAGCCGGAAATAACTCAATGTGATTGGGAAGGCCAAACTTGGCCCTAAGCTCTTCCAATTCCTTCACCGTCATCACTGACCAAAAGGCTCTAGGTTCAGCATCAGGTGATTTGGAGAAATAAGATCTGTAATCAGGATTGCGTGGAATTACTCTTCCATCAACGGGAAGGTTCCATCCTCAATGGTGACAGGATCACTCTCTTCATGGGAGGGAAACACCACTGCCAAGGGGGCCACATGACTTCCCTCACCAGACTCAGAAGGTACGTTAGACATAGTTTAATTAGGAAAGAGAGGTATCAAACGAGGAAGATTTAAAAATAATACTTATCATTAGAACAGAGAAGAGAAGTTCGAAGCAAGAAGAGAGCGAGGGAAAAAAATGGGGTTTTGAAACAACAGAAAACTTAAACCTCAAAATCGCATCCAAATACCTCTATTTATAAAGGTCTTGGCACCAGAACCAAAAACGGCTCATTATTCTGGTGCTGGAACAAAAGCGGCAGGCTTAATCAGAAACCACATGCTAAACGAAGCAATGCATCAGGAATACGCGTCATAATGACGCATGACGTCATCCTAACTCGTGGAAAATGTAATTCCAGCAAATCGCCCGGGAAAATCGAAGCGTTTGAAATGTGCGGCCTACGTAGGGCCACGCTGCCAGTTCATCGCAACCACCACGACCTGCATAGCTCGCTCGATTGTTTCGACCACAAAGAACAAGATTCACTCATCGAACCGGCCTAAAGCTCGTCTCATAAGCAGAGGAAATAATTGTATGGGTCAAAATTTATCTTTAGAATATTTAAGCCAAGATAGTACTAGGGGAAGAGTTTCCAAGTCGTCGTTTGTCGAAATGGCCCAAGAAGCGGCGCAGTCTGTGGTCGAAGAGTCAACAAGGGCCAAAGTCGAGATGTCAACAAGGGTCGAGGTCGAGGTCGAGTCCTTTGACAGAGTTATAACTGCTAGTTGCGCTAAATTATGATGGAGCACCCATTATTACAAAATCCTAGTTCCGCCTCTAAAATATATTAGCTTGCTACAACGTTGTAATTAAAAGATCACTAATGTATGGCCGAATTCCTTTTTCTACTTGCGAAATCTTTTCTAGTGCTCTAGATAAAGTAAAAGAAAATGACGTGCAGCCACGAATGCTGTGTCATTATTTTTTCAAATACTTTTTCTTAGCATTATCTTTTATTACATTGGAACATCAAAATTCCAAGACCCCATCCTTAGATATTCTAAATATAAAATTTGCACATAAATTTTAATCTATTCAAATATTTACTTTGTTCAGAGTCACTCTGTAATTCCATTTCACTCTTTGTTCCCCCTCATGGAGTAGAGGTAAGGAAAAAAGGAAGGGATCTCCATGGTATTGGATTGTTCGGCTAAATTGCAGGAATAAACCCTATTCCAGACCCAATTGATATTGGACTTTGGGCTAGAAATCATGTTTGCCCACTGTACCAAAATGAAAAATATTATGAAAATTCGCTAATCGATGAAGGCAGTACTCCACATCCCATTTTTAATGTTGTCTTTGCTTTGAAATAGAATTTAATTATGTATTACTCCTATTAATGCAATGGAAAGTATTCAAATATAATAAGTATTGAAAAATAACAATTAAAAGTTATACTTCCTCTGTTTCAATTTAAATGACACACTTTTCTTATTAGTTCGTTCAAAAGAAAATAATATATTTTTATAATTAAAAATAATTTAATTTTAAACTTCATTTTACTCTCAATGAGAATTATTTATAACCACACATATGTCATGGCATCATAAAATTTTTACCTCTTAACCATTTAATATCACAAGCTTCAAAAATCTTAAACTTCGTATCGAGTTAAACTATCTCATCTAAATTGAAACGAAGAGAATACAAAATAATATCACAAACTGCTACATAGATAATTTAACAATGTGAATAACCAGATAGATATCTCAATGGTGTACGTAATACTAAACCTTCTATCTAATTAACTCGCCAAAAAATAAAAGAAGAAAAAGATGAAAAATGTGTTGGGCGATGAGAACGAGTCACCGACCAAAAGCAAAGCCCGAGACAGAAATGCGCGACTGACGAGGCTGTGATCGGAACCCTATTCAATTGACAGCAACATCCAACAAATTTCAAAATCTGTCCCTATCGTTTCACTTTTGGCCACATCTTCTGCACCATTAGCAGTAGTTCCGTGTGAGATTCTCATTTTCCCCTATTTCTTTCCTCTCCTCTAGAATCAACCAAGTTACTCTCCAAACAAATGGCGGACTGGGGACCAGTGTTAATAGCGGTGGTGCTGTTCGTGCTGTTATCACCAGGGCTGCTGTTCCAGTTACCCGGCCGTGGAAAAGTGGTGGAGTTCGGTGGTATGCAAACGAGCGGTGCTGCCATTTTGGTCCACACCGTCATTTACTTCGGTCTTATCACCATCCTCCTCATTGCCGTTGGCGTCCATGTCTACACCGGCTAAGTATACAAAAGCTCCACTGGATCTCTGCTCGGATCAGAAATTTTTATTCTATTGCTCTCTAATTAAGGTGTACTCTTTCTTTTGGTCAAGAATTGTCAAGTATGGTGATGGTTCATAGATATTTGCTATTTGATTTTCAAATTTGCTAAGCAGATTGTACTAGTAAGCTAATCTGGTTGTTGGTTTTCTTCGATTAGTTGTATATCGGGTGTTTTGCGTTATCTACTACTTCAGCTACTAAATTACACAGTACTCGCTCTCTAGAATCTTTGAATATTCAATATCACTAATAATGATTCTGCCCCCCCCCCCCCCCCCCCCCCC
>MCJB01010122.1:49051-105499 GCA_002018475.1 Nicotiana obtusifolia | reverse complement strand
CACACACACACACAAAAAAAAAAGAAATAGAGAAAAGGGAAATGATTTTGAGAGATCTGGTCTTGAGTTCAAAGTCTGTGGATTGTGAATTTTTCTGTAGGGAGCGGTTGACCTCATTAGTGGGATTTCTCGGCACTAATCTTAGTTGAGCTAGCGGCTTTGGACACCGGATGGTTGAACATAAACGCTTGGCAGAAATTTCACATTTGAACTTGAAAACTTGATAGTTTTGATCGAGGTGGACCATGGATTTAGAAGTTTCGGGTGTCAAAAATTTGAACGTGGTCATATTACAGTTTACATTGTCTAAATAGGGATAACAAATTTTTTTTTTCTTATATAACATGTATAATTCAGTTGAATTTTTATGTTTTTTTCCAACTTATCATAATAATTACGTGATTATGATAATTACTCTAGACATTAGTAAGTTTACGGATATTTTTCAAGTTTTATTTTTTGTGAAATTTAACTCACTCGATATTATATATAATTCTCCTACTTTAGAGCAATCCGACGATAAATAAACTTTTATCATTGATTAAATAATAACTTATTTTAGAATTTTTTTTTAATTTTGATTTCTACAAATAGATTATTAGAATTGTGGTCTTAGAAAAAACAGTTAAATTTTTATTAGCTACTGATAAATCACCGAGAAGTTAGGAAAATACAATAATGGGGATTTCTTCGAATAGATTTGTGAAAGAATTTTTTTTTATATTTAAAGCAAAGAAAAGAATTTTCAAAAAAAATTAATAATATCAAAGAAAAAGCCAATAGAGCCGCTAATAAACAAAAAAGAGCAATTAAGTGAAGAGAAAGAAGAAAGGAAGGTTCCTACTTTAATTGTGGTTGTTTTAAATGCACCAATACAATTTTTTTGGTTAGATTCGAACTCCATCATTGGAATAAAAATGACAGTGCCTAGTCAGGTGCACCTTGAGTCTTTTTGTTATTAAGAATGCCACTTAGTATATTTGTATACACTCCTTCTATATATATGTGTATGTGTATACAGGGAGACTCACATCGGTTCAAGGGGGTTCAGTTGAGCTCACTGTATAAATATTTTTTACTATTTTTATGTAAAAGATAATTTTCAAAGAAACAAACCTGGATAAATTTGAATTGGTTGAACCAAATTAAACAAAGTTGTGCCTTTCTCTTACGGTCAAAGTGGGGTCAACTCTTGTAGAATGTCGTGTGTTTGAGTCCAAGTTCCAGCAGTTTTTATTTCTTCTCTCTTTCTCAAAATGCTGACAGCTTAGCTGGCCCTCCCTCGACCTGCACTTCTTCTTTATCTTATATTGTTTACTTAGTATCCTTCCATTATTTTGGAATTTCTATTTAAAATTATAAATTTTACTTAGCTCTTCTGCTGCTTTTTGGTTTATGTGTTAGTGCAAATTGAATTAAAATTAATAAACAAATAGAGTATAGTATTTTTAAGATGATCAAAAGATGTTTGTTACAGTGGAACTTTTTAAAGTTCAATAAAATGTTAAATTGTAAAAGTCAATAGTTCTATTTGTACATATAGTGTTTTTTTTAAATAAAAAATAGTGTGGCTTGTAAGAAAAATAAAGAGTTGTGCCCAAATTTTCTTTTAAGGTTTTGTCAAGAATCAAAATAAAAAGCAGTAGGTAAACTTGTTTGTTTATTAACTCAATGTCTTTGCTGTCAATTAGTTTTGAGGACTTCATTATGTATGTCTAAACCCGCTTGAGTAAAAGTCTCGGCCAAAGTTTTTGTACATACTATTGCATAGTCTCGGCCAAAGCTTGCGGGTGGCGTACCACCTTGTCGCTTACACGCAGATCCACCCCTGATTTTGACCCTCCTAGATGCTTATGTGGCGAAGAACATGAATACACTCTTTTAGACGCGTGGGAGGGGGAAAAAAATAGAAAAATTAGCTTTCAAATATAACAATTTATTTGTTTCAATTATGTTTCTCATTGTTTTTTCTTAATATACATTATATATTTTTTTCAATTGTATTTTTCTTAATGGTAGGGGTAAGGTCTGCATACAAGCAACTCTCCTTAGACACCACTTTTGAGAATACGCTGGATTTATTGTTGTTGTCGTCGTCATTGTTATTTTTTTAAAATACGATGAGTATATATTTCAACTATGTATTTTTTATTTTCTTTTTCAATCCAAATCTACAAAAGTTAATTGAGACTTTACTTATATTAGCCAAATAAAAAGAAGATTTAGCCAAAGTAATGAAGTTCAAATGATATATTTACTTTTTCTCTCTTTCTCAAAATGCTGACAGCTTAGCTGGCCCTCCCTCGACCTGCACTTCTTCTTTATCTTATATTGTTTACTTAGTGTCCTTCCATTGTTTTGGAATTTCTACATAAAATTATTAATTTTGCTTAGCTCTTCTGCTGCTTTTTGGTTTATGTGTTAGTGCAAATTGAATTAAAATTAATAAACAAATAGAGTATAGTATTTTTAAGATGATCAAAAGATGTTTGTTACAGTGGAACTTTTTAAAGTTCAATAAAATGTTAAATTGTAAAAGTCAATAGTTCTATTTGTACATATAGTGTTTTTTTTAAATGAAAAATAGTGTGGCTTGTAAGCAAAATAAAGAGTTGTGCCCAAATTTTCTTTTAGGGTTTTGTCAAGAATCAAAATAAAAAGCAGTAGGTAAACTTGTTTGTTTATTAGCTCAATGTCTTTGCTGTCGATTAGTTTTGAGGACTTCATTCTATATGTCTAAACCCGCTTGAGTAAAAGTCTCGGCCAAAGCTTGTGTACATACTATTGCATAGTCTCAGCCAAAGCTTGCGGGTGGCGTACCACCCTGTCGCTTACACGCAGATCCACCCCTGATTTTGACCCTCCTAGATGCTTATGTGGCAAAGAACATGAATACACTCTTTTAGACGCGTGGGAGGGGGAAAAAATAGAAAAATTAGCTTTCAAATATAACAATTTATTTGTTTCAATTATGTTTCTCGTTGTTTTTTCTTAATATACATTATATTTTTTTTTCAATTGTATTTTTCTTAATGGTAGGGGTAAGGTCTGCATACAAGCAACTCTCCTTAGACACCACTTTTGAGAATACGCTGGATTTATTGTTGTTGTCGTCGTCATTGTTATTTTTTTAAAATACGATGAGTATATATTTCAACTATGTATTTTTTATTTTCTTTTTCAATCCAAATCTACAAAAGTTAATTGAGACTTTACTTATATTAGCCAAATAAAAAGAAGATTTAGCCAAAGTAATGAAGTTCAAATGATATATTTACTTTTTCTCTCTTTCTCAAAATGCTGACAGCTTAGCTGGCCCTCCCTCGACCTGCATTAACCAAAGAAAATGTGTGTTGTATTTTAATTTCAATTTTCATGCAATGACTATTTATTTAAACTATGTATTTTTTTTTCCGAGTTAAATTCACAAATATTTGATCAATATTTTACTATTAATAGATAAAAAAATTTATTTAGCCATTATATGGAGATCCAGCAACGTATCTTTTAAATTATTTTTAGTTATAATAATAATATGTTCTAATTGTGTATTCCTTCTTTTCCTTCCAAATTTAAGAGGATATTAAAGATCGTGTAAAGTTTAAAAGGAAAGTAAATAAAAAGGTGCCAAGTTAATGGAGTCCCAAACTATTCTGCCAAAAAGCTTTGGTTGAAACAAGTGCATTACTGCCTGAAATAAAAAATTGGATATTTGTAAAAGAATAACTGATTTTATCTCCAACCATTTTGCGTAATCTTTTTTGGTGAACAACATTTTAGTGTTTGAGATAATTAATTAAGATATTCATTCTTCATTATAGGGTCAAGTGTCTCTAAGTAGATACTTTTAAGGTATTTCCAACCCATTGCATTATTTTTTTGCACCAAAATGGTGCAAACACCAAAATGATACAAATTAACTCCAACCCATTGCATCATTTTTTTGCATCAAAAAAAAATATTCCTTTTATATTCTTCTTTCTCTTTTATATTATATTTTTTTTTTACCTAAATTTTATTTTGTAATTTCAGAAAAAAAATCCTTTCTTTTTTTCTTTTCTTTTTTACATATCCATCCCATGTAATTCATAATCCTTTGTTATATAATCATTTAATATTGTTATAATTTTCTAAATTATAACAATATTAAATCATTTTGGTGCAACACTATTCATGCACCAAAATAGTGCAAGGTTGGAGCTCCAAAACATCATTTTTTACACCAAAATAGCATCTGGTGCAAAAAATGGTTCAAGATTGAAGATGGCCTAAGAAAAAAAAAACACCTTTTTCAGTGATCTGATTTATTTTTTAATTTCATTTCACATGTATAGAGACTAGAAGCAGCGAACTTAAGCGCTCTCTCTCGTAAGCAACCAGAATGACGGTCAGATCGCAAGAGATTTAAGGGTTTGATTATAAATAAAGATTATAAAAGATTGCGTAGAAACATTTTGAGTAGTTTCAGGATACTACTCAAAACATTATAAAAGATCCGTTTGACTTTAACATGAAGAATATGATTAATAGTGGTACCTTTTACCAAACCATATCATATATATACTGTAATATGTTTTCTAACTCTGGCATGTGCATAAACAAACATGCCTCCAGGCTTTGTACTTAGAGAACTTTCTTGGCGCAATGTCCAGCAGGCTTGTCCAGAAAATATTAAAAGGTGACAGATAACTTTTCTTAAATGGGTTACCTTTTTTTTTCTTCATGATCACGCATTCATTTATTTTTAAATAAAATTTAGAACTTTTGAGACTGCATAAAATATAAGGCAAGTCCACGGAAAATGACAAAATTGGCAAAAGAGTTCTATGAGAAAAGGAGAAAAGGGAAGTAAAGAGGGGTTGATATGATAAGAATTTTTCCTATACCTCTTTCCATAACGACTTTTTAACTTTTTGTATGTTATTTCCCTTTGATTTTTCTTTTCATAACGCCCATGCCGAATCTTCTCATCCAAATTCTTATTACAAAATTTCAAATATCCACTTCGTGCTCCTAATACTTGTACCATCTATTGACACCATCAACTCTTTTATAAATTGAGAAGAGAGACAGACCACAAGGAAAAAAATTTAAAAATTTCCAAAAGTCTGCTTCTCTCTCCTAATATCTACTTTTACCATCTCAAAACACCATCAAATCTTCTATAAATGACAGGAGAGATTACACAAGGAAAATAAAAAGATAAAAATGAATAGGTCACTTGCAAACAGTAAAATTTAATGAGAAACCATAAAGAAACTCACCAAATCCTTATTTGAAATCCCAACTGAACACACAATTCTGTTTTACCATGCCCATGCATTTCGAAAAACTACATTGTTGTTATTATAGCGGAAACTCGAAAGGCAAATACCAAATATATCAGTAAAAAAGTTTTTCAAGGATTTGGATTTATGAGGTGTGGATATGAAAGAAGAGGCAATGGTGAAGAAAAAGATTTCAACTGGTTATTTATAAGTATATAACAGTTACAATTATTAAATTATAACTGATGTGAAGACTAAGTGGCGAAGCCACATGATCATAAAAATTACACTGTGTATATAAATAGAATATTATATTTTAAAGATATTTAACACAATATATTTAGAATTTTCTTTCACTTCTTTTAAATTTGAACCCCTTGCTAAATTCCTAGCTTAAAGTTGAAGGGGGTAAATTAAAATAATAGTTAGTAGCAGTAAAGTTTTTGATATACACAATTCGTCTTATCATTTGATTTCCGTTACCAATTTTTCTTGTAAGACTTTTCTTCTCCATTAATAAGTTAAAATGTTGGGTTGCTTGAACGGATGCTTCTTAAGGTGACTGTTACTTTTTCCAAGATGTCATCGAATGGACGCTTCTTCATTATGAAGACCCTTTTTTTCTTTCCTAGAAGGACTTTTGAGCTTCGAATAAATAAGATAAAGTAAAAAAGTTGGAAGAAGAATCCAAAAAAGGAGAAAATAGATATAGTAATCCTAGTCTCTAGGAGGTGCCACATCACCTTCTTTTGTTTAGATATTTGATAGTGACTAATGGAGTATCCGTGCCATCCAACATGAGAAGCATCTAACTTATCTTTTTCAACTTCATATACATGAAGAAGCGTTTTCCTTTTCTCATCCTTTCCTAAGGAATGTAAATCAGTCAAATCTATCAAGAAAATGAAGCATATCCTGAGTACCAACAAAATATAAGCATATTCTGTGGGAGACAATATTAAATTCAAACAAAAAGATTAAGTTTATGCACCGTTACAGAACTGATGTGGCTTTTGGTATTCCTAATTAATGGCAAAGGTTTTAAGTATGTGACTTTTGGTAACGGTTCTGACCTCTAATTTTTTAAATAGAGGTTGAATTGAGTTTTATATAAATAATAAGGAGAAAAAAAGATTAATAGGTATCTTCGCATTTGAGATATGCCACGTCACTTTTGCTATTCCCTGCTTTATATTGATATAAAAATATAAATATAAATAAATATAAATTAATATATAGATATATTGATGGATAAATATTAATACTTAATGGAGTAGTAAATAGACATTCCATGTGATTAACGTCTGTAGAACCAGACAGATAACGACAGAACAACTGATTAGAACCCATTGGCACAAATATGGCCCGCTTATGTTGCACAAAGGCATTCCTCAAATATACTGATTGCCATTTTCAAATCAAAGATAAAAGAGAAAAGGATTTATGACACAGCACTAATGGACTTGAATGGGCATCAATCTCTTTTCATTATATAGAGCTCCATGGTCCTTGGACCGTAACCTGTCTTTTCCCAGGAAACTATGAAAATGGAATCCCAGTTTATCGAAAGGTAAAGTCTCCTTGTGATGAATTATTTCTATCTTCATTCACCATTTTGTGAACAAAAGTCCCTCTAGTACAGTGATGATGGCTCCCTCCTTCATACATAAAACGTTTATTTGAAGTTAGTTACAAATAACATGACCTACATCTTTGTGGTGAATCTCGTAATACTTTGCTAGCGTTTGGTTATATATTTCTAAATTTGTTTTAAAAAATCTGATTTGAGTGAAGTTTGATTTGAAAATAAAAATCTGTTTGGACATTATTTTTCAAAAAAAAATTCACTTTTTTTTTGTTGAGAAAATATGAAACGTGACTTATACCTATAATTTCTAAACACTATAAAAAATACCCAACAATACCAAACAAACAAATTTGCTAATTCTGTATATGCAGAACCTTCATTGATGCCATTCATTATTATTATCACAAACCATAGTTATGAACATAGATAAGTTTGGCACAAAATCATCATTTTTATAATGAACTACATAATACATTACCTAAAATCATAACCTGATATTTTAATATCAACTGCTAATAACACAATCACTAGCTACTATAATTCATCAAATTGCAATATATTACAAGTTCCATCGGTCCGTAAAAAATTGATAATAACTAGCTAGTGGATTAGCTGGATCATAATAGATGGTGCACTTTTTTTTATAAAATATAAAAGTTTGAGGTAATTTTTAAAATTGTTAAAAACTCCAAAGGTAATATTTTGGGTCAAAAACAGGTGTAGAGCTAGTTTTGGGATTTGAAAATTTTATTTTCAAAATTTGTCAAAATGTGGATAAAATCTATAAACAAACAGGTTTTGCCAAATTTTTTTTGAAAAAATCTTCACAAAATCTGTGACCAAACGGGGGTTTGTAACTAGTGGCCGTTTCTCGTTGCGTCAGCCTTCTCCTAGTGCGCGGAGCCCCAACGAAAAAGGTGTTAGTGCTTTATCATTGAGTCAATAATACTAATTCCTCTTTTTGTCTACTCCTAAGGGTGGGAAGAAGATAAGAAGACGCGAAGCCTTCTCTTGCTTCATTTTGAGGTCCATAATTCACCTGATTTTTAAATAAAGATTCAAGTATCATTGCACTCAAAGCTCAATAAATCTCAAACAAGAATGGGCTGCAATTTATACATTGGATCACTGCTGGTTACAATTGTTGGGATTAAAGATTGATGAATGGGAAATGGAGGGAAAGTAAGCTCCCTTTTGCTTTGGAAAGAGAAGTGTCCCTCATTAGTGGTGGAAAGAAAGGTGAATGTGCTTATATTGAGAAAGTACTTCTCTTGTTGTTAAATGAGTTGGAAGTAAGTAAGCCTCACGCGGTCGTTGTCCTCGCTCGCTCGGCTTCGGCTTCAAATTTGGTCAAAGTTTGATTAATTAATCTTCTTGGATTTCCCTCCCGTTTTCAAGTGACTGTTCTGATACACTTTTTTATAAAAAATAAAAGTTTGAGGTAATTTTTAAAATTGTTAAAAACTCCAAAAGGTAATATTTTGGGCCAAAAACAGGTGTAGAGCTAGTTTTGGAATTTGAAATTTTGTTTTCAAAATCTGCCAAAATATGGATAAAATCTATAAACAAACAGGTTTTGCCAAATTTTTTTTGGAAAAAGCTTCACAAAATCTATGACCAAACGGGGGCTTTATAACTAGTGGCAGTTCCCCGTTGCGTCAGCCTTTTTTCAGTGCGCGGAGCCCCAACGAGAAAGGTGTTAGTGCTTACATTGGGTCAATAATACTAATTCCTAAGGGCGGGAAGAAGATAAGAAGACGCAAAGCCTTCTCTTGCTTCATTTTGAGGTCCATATTTCACTTGATTTTTAGATCAAGATTCAAGTATCATTGCACTCAAAGCTCAATAAATCTTAAACAAGAATGGGCTGCAATTTATATATTGGATCCGCTACTAGTTACAATTATTGGGATTAAAGGTTGGTGAATGGGAAATGGAGGGAAGAAAAAGTGGAGGGAAAGTGAGCTCCCTTTTGCTTTGGAAAGAGTAAGTGTCCCTCATTGGTGGTGGAAAGAAAAGTGAATGTGCTTATATTAAGAAATCACTTCTCTTGGTATTAAATGGGTTGGAACGTAAGTAAGGCTCGCGTCGTCGTCGTCCTCGCTCGTTCGGCTTCGGCTTCGGCTTCGAATTTGGTCAAAGATTGAGTGATTAATATTTTTGAATTTTCCTCCCATTTTCAAGTGACTGTTCTGAAGGATTGTAAACTTTCAGAAATAGTAATTCCATTGGCTATAAATTCGTTTGATTCCTCAGATTTTTCCTTACGAATTTTCTGAACTTCAAGATTTCTTCTTCTTCTGCACAAATCTATTCCAGTGTGATTTACTAGCATTGAGTTGTTTGCTGACACTGTAGTTTTTGGTACCAATACATCGGTGAGTTAAATTATTTATTGTAATATGTATTCTGTTTTTGGAGATTAAACCTGTGTGATTTTCTACTCCTTCTGAATTTTTCTATTCTGATTTGAAGATATAAAACTTCATCGGAGTATTAAATTCAGAAACAATTTGAGGAACATAAAAATTATTTCTGTTGTTGACAATGAGAAGTGGCAATTGATAATGAAAATCTTTCTGCGACTGTTGCGGCAACGATGATAGCCTCGTCAAGCCGAACTGCTGTTCCACCGACCAAGAAACCGAAAAAATTTTCTGAAGCTAACTTCAAAGGATGGCAGCAAAGGGTGTTTTTATGGCTTACCACGCTTGGTATGCAGAAGTGCACCAGTGAAGAACCTCCTTGAGGCGTGGAAACATGTAGTTTTCTTTGCAAAGGCTATATCCTAAGTGCTTTTGAGGATGACTTGTACAATGTCTATAGTGCTATGAATACTTCTAAAGAATTATGGGACGCACTTGATAAGAAGTACAAGACTGAAGATGCGTGCTTGAAGAAATTTGTGGTTGCCAACTTTCTAAACTATAAAATGATAGACAGCAAAACTGTTGGAACTCAAGTTCAAGAGCTTCAGCTTTTTTTCACGACCTTATTATTGAAGGTATGGTCATGAATGAAGCATTTCAAGTGGCTTCTATGATTGAAAAATTTCCTCCTTCGTGGAGAGATTTCAAAAACTATCTTAAGCACAAGCGCAAAGAAATGAAGTTAGAAGATCTTGTGATTCGTCTCTAGATTGAGGAAGACAACAAAACAGCCGAGAAGAGGTCTCGTGGAAATTCAACGATTATGGGAGCTAATATCGTTAAAGAGACTTCTCCAAAAAATACAAAGTGGAAGAGGTCTTCTAGATAGACTAAGGAGCAGAACAAGAAATAATTCAAGGGCAACTGCTACAATTGCGGAAAAGCTGGTCTCAAAGCCCCTGATTGTCGTCTCCCGAAAAAGGATAAGAAGAAGGGATAAACCAACATAGTGGAGAAGAATGATGACATTGATGATCTGTGTGCAATGCTTTCGGAATGCAACTTAGTTGGAAATCCGAAGGAGTGGTGGATTGACTCTGGAACCACTCGATATGTTTGTGATATCAAAGAAGCATTTGTGACTTACTCTACTGCTGGTCCCGAAGAAGAACTTTCCATGGGAAATACTGCAACAGCCAAGATTGAAGGTTATGGGAAGATATTCCTGAAGATGACTTCAGGCAAGGTGTTAACGTTCAACAACGTTCTTCATGTTCCTACTATTAGGTAGAATCTAGTTTCTACTTCTTTACTTGTTAAGAATGGATTCAAATGTGTATTTGTATTTGACAAAGTTGTTGTAAGCAAGAATGAAATGTATGCTGGAAAGGGCTACCTCACAGAGGGCCTTTTCAAACTCAATGTAATGGCTGTTGACAGTATGAATAAAATTTCAGCGTCTTCTTATTTATTAGAGTCAAATGATTTATGACATATTCGTTTAGGACATGTCAATTATAAAATCTTGCGGAAATTAATTAATTTAGAAGTATTGCCTAAATTTGAGTGTAATAAATCAAAATGTCAAATATGTGTTGAATCTAAGTTTGTAAAACATCTTTATAAGTCCGTTGAAAGGAATTCAAATACTTTAGACTTAATTCATACTGACATTTGTGATATGAAGTCGACACCATTTAGAGGTGGGAAAAAGTATTTTATAACTTTTATTGAAGATTGTAGTTGATATTGTTGTGTTTATTCGCTTAATAGTAAGGATGAAGCAATTGAAGCATTTAAGCAATACAAGAATGAAGTGGATAATCAATTGCATAAAAAGATCAAAATGATTAGAAGTAATAGGGGTGGAGAATATGAATCTCCGTTTGCAGAAAAATATGTTCAGAATATGGAATTATCCATCAAACTACTGCCCCCTACACATCTCAATCCAATGGAATTGCGGAAAGGAAAAACCTGACATTAAAGGAAATGATGAATTCTTTTAATATGTTCCGCATTACCGCAGAGTTTGTGGGGGGAAGTTATCCTTACACCTAACCTAATACTCAATAGAGTACCCCACAACAAAACGCAATTTATTCCGTATGAAAAATGAAAAGGAAGAAAACCCAACTTGAAATATTTCAAAGTGTTACGACCCCAATTCACCCTCCGTGGGATATCGTGATGGCACCTAGTATCTAAGACTAGGTATGCCTAACATATTGCGGAATAACATAATACAAAACTGAAGCCCAATTCTCAACACATGAAATAAATATAAAACTGTAAATTAATAATTACAACTCCCAAAACCCGGTAGAAATAAGTTACACGCTTCTAAGAGAAATGTTAAGTGTCTTTATACATCAAGTCTAAAGAGAATAAGGGAAAATAACATTATAGGGATAGAGGGGGACTCCGAGGTCTGTGGATGCTGGAAGATATACCTTGAAGTCTCCATGTAGTCTCTGCTCACTAATATTTGGGGCTGGTGGGAAGAACCTGGATCTGCACCAAAAGATGTGCAGAGTGTAGTATGAGTATACCATAATGGTACCCAGTAAGTGCCAAGCCTAACCTCGGTAGAGTAGTGACGAGGTCAGGTCAGGGCCCTACTGGTTTAAAAGAAAATTAACGTAGAAGATATAATAATATTTGAAATGACTGAGAATTTATATAATGAGAAACTTCAGAAAATAACAGCTCAACAATTAGAAGTAAACAACAGGGACATTCCCGAGGTACCGCCTCATTGTCCCAAATGTAAATATGCAGTACATGGGGATCTCCCAAGGATCCGCCTCGTAGTCCCAAAGTAAATATGCAGTATAGGGGGATCTCCCGAGGAACCGCCTCATAGTCCCAAAGTAAATATGCAGTAGAGGGGGATCTCCCAAGGAACCGCCTCGTAGTCCCAAAATAAATATGCAGTACAGGGGAGATCTTCCGAGGAACCGCCTCGTAGTCCCAAAGTAAATATGCAACAGATAACCGAACCGAAGGAACAACGAGTTTACAGCAAAAAATCTTCAGTTAAAGATTTGATTCAAAACAAGGGAAGCAGGTAATTCAACTAAGCAAGTTGCACAAATTGCAAGTAAGAGTTAAGGCATGTAGACATGCGATACTAGGCTTAACATGATCACTACATATGCTAAGGCAATTCAGTTAAGGAATTTAAAAGAAACAACTCAGCAAGAACCAAAAAATCCACATTAGCCTGTGTACGAACTTGTCACCTCGCGTACACGGTGCTCACACATTACAAATTGTCACAACGGTACCAAATCCTAAAGGGATTTCTGCAGCACAAGGTTAGACAAGTCACTTACCTCAAATCTCGCTCAATTAGTCAAGTAGTATACCTTTCTCTCGATTTTCCGACTCTGAATGACCCAAATCTAGCCAAAAGCAATTACATAATATGAATACAACTACAAGAAACTAATTTAAATCATAAATCTATGACTTTAGCAAAGAATCGAAAAATCACCCCAAAAAGTCGACCCGGGCCCATGTCTCGGAATCAGATAAAAGTATAAAATATGAACACCCATTCGATATCGAGTTCATCCCTCCAAAATTACTCAAATCCGATATAAAATTCTCGGTCAAAACCTTAAAATTCGGCCTAAGAATATTTTCACCATTTTCACAAATTTCTCAACCCAAATCCTTAATTAAATGAAGAATTATCTTAGTGAAAATTAATCAAAAACAAGTCAAGAATCCTTACCCAAATATTTCATCTGAAAACCACTTGAAATTTCGCCTTAGTTCGAGATCTCTAGGTCCAAAAATGGAGAATGAAATCAAACCATCAAACTTAGGCCTTTTCCGCCCAATGAAGTTGCACCTACGAACCCACAGCTGCATCTGTGAAATTTCTATTGCAGATGCGGTTCTCACTAAGCCCAACCTCCCCCGCTTCTGCGAGAAAACAACCACATATGTGCACGCGCACATGCGGAGGAAATGTCGCTCCTACGACCATGCCCCCTCCTGCGAATCCAGCCATCGCAGAAGCGACCTTGCTTCTGCGGAGACCTTCCCGCTTCTGCGATCCCAGCATCCCCCACTCACTACCGCACCTGCGCTCAAATGTTGCACTAGCAGTTAACGCACCTGTAGCCACACCCATCGCAGGTGTGATCACACCAGAAGCAGTAGTGCTAAAGGTCCAAAATTGTTCCGGATTCAATCCAAATAACACCCGGGGTCTTCGGGACCCCGTCCGAATATATACCAACAAGTCTTAAAACATCATACGAACTTAGTCGAACCTTTAAATCACATCAAACAATGCTAAAACACGAATTTCACATCGATTCAAGCCCAATGAACTTTAAAACTTCAAACTTCTACATCCGATGCCGAAACATATCAAATCAAGTACGATTATCCTCAAATTTTGCGCATAAGTTATAATTGACATTACCGACCTACTCCACTTTCCGGTATCGGAATCCGACCCCGATATCAAAAAGCCTACTCCCGGTCAAACTTCCCAAAAATCATCCCATTTTCCAACTTTCGCCAATTGGCGCTAAAATGACCTACGGACCTCCAATTCAATATCCGAACATGCTCCTAAGAAAAAAATCACCTTAAGGAACTATTGGAACCGTCAAAACTCCATTTCGGAGTTGTCTTCACAAAATTCAAACTACTGTCGATTCCTACAACTTAAACTTTTATTTTAGGGACTATGTGTCCCATTCCACTTCAAAACCAGAAACAAATCCTCCCGACAAGTCACATAACCACAAAATGAAATAGAGGAAGCGTTATATAGGGGTTCGGTGCTAATACTATCAAAACGACTGATCGGGTCGTTACATCCTCCCCCTCTTAAAACATACGTTCGTCCTCGAACGATGCATACCTGAAATGGTGAAAAGATGAGGATAACAGCTGCGCATATCATGCTCGGTCTCCCATGTCGCCTCCTCGACCGGATGAACCCTCCACTGAACCTTCACTGAAGCGATCTTCTTTAACCTCAAACTATCGAACATGTCTGTCCAAAATGGCCACTGGCTCCTCAACATAAGATAGATCCTTGTCCAACTGGACTGAGCTGAAGTCTAACACATGAGACGGATCGCCGTGATACTTCCGGAGCAGGGAAACATAGAACACCGGATGAACTACAGAGGGACTAGGTGGTAGTGCAAGTTTTTAAGCTACCTCTCCAACCCTCTCAAAAATCTCAAAAGGCCCGATATACCTAGGGCTCAGCTTTCCCTTCTTTCCTAACCTCATAATGCCCTTCATGGGCGAGACCCGAAGCAAGACCCACTCCCCAACCATGAATGCGACGTCACAAACCTTCCGATCCGCATAACTCTTCTGCCTGGACTGCGCTATACGAAGTCGATCCTGAATCAGTTTAACTTTATCCAAGGCATCCTGAACCAAGTCTGTACCCAATAGCCTAGCTAGCCTCCCCTGGCTAGAACCAACCCATTGGAGGCCAGAATCGTCTACTATACAAAACCTCATATGGCGCCATCTGAATACTCGACTGATAATTGTTGTTGTAGGCAAACTCCACAAGTGGCAAGAACCGGTACCAAGCACCCCCCAAAATTCATCACACACGCATGAAGCATATCCCCCAATATCTGAATAGTGCGCTCAGACTGCCTGTCCGTCTGAGGATGAAATGCTGTACTCAACTCCACCTGAGTACCCAACTGACGCTGTATGGCTCTCCAGAATCGCGATGTAAACTGCATACCCCGGTCAGAGATGATAGATACTGGTACGCCATGAAGTCTGCAATCTCGCAAATATAAACGTGAGCCAGCTGCTCCGAGGAGTAAGTAGTAACCACAGGAATGAAATGAGCTGACTTGGTCAATCTATCCACAATCACCCAAACTGCATCAAACTTTTTCTGAGTCCGTGGGAGTTAAACAACGAAATCCATAGCGATCTGCTCCCATTTCCACTCTGGAATCTCTAACTTCTGAAGCAATCCACCCGGTCGCTGGTGCTTATACTTCACCTGCTAACAATTTAAACACTGAGCCACATATTCCACTATGTCCTTCTTCATCTGCCTCCACCAATAGTGATGCCTTAAGTCCTGATACATCTTCGCGGCACCCGGATGAATGGAGTACTGCGAACTGTGAGCCTCTTGGAGTACCAACTCATGCAACCCACCTACATTAGGCACACATAGCCGGCGCTGCATCCATAATACACCGTCATATCTAATAGTGACTTCCTTAGCATCACTGTGCTGAACCGTGTCGTTCAGGACAAGAAGATAGGGGTCATCATGCTAACGCTCCCTGATACTATCATAAAGAGAAGACTGAGAAACCACATAAGCCAAAATCCTACTCGGCTTGGAAACATCCAATCTGACAAAATGGTTGGCCAAGCCCTGAACAACCAAAGCTAAAGGCCTCTCTGCTACTGGTAGATATGCTAAACTGCCCAAGCTCTCCGCCTTACAACTCAAAGCATCGGCCACCACATTGGCCTTCCCGGGATGATAGAGAATAGTGATGTCATAATCCTTAAGTAGCTCCAACCATCTCCGCTGCTGCAAGTTAAGGTCCTTCTGTTTAAACAGGTGTTGCAGACGCCAATGATCGGTGAAAACCTCACAAGGGAACAATAATAACATACACAGTAATATCCCACACTGTGGGGTCTAGGTAGGATAGTACCGCCAGATCTTCAAGGCATGAACAATAGCTGCTAACTCAAGTTCGTGAACAAGATAGTTCTTCTCATGCACCTTCAACTATCTAGACGCGTAGGCAATCACCCTACCGTCCAGCATCAACACTGCACCGAGACCAATGCGTGACGCATCACAATATACCGTATAGGACCTCGAACCAATAGGCAACAATAACACTGGGGCTGTAGTCAAAGCAGTCTTGAGCTTTTGAAAGCTCTCCTCACAATCCTCGGTCCACCTGAACGGAGAACCCTTCTGGTTCAATCTGGACATAAGTGTTGCAATAGACGAGAAACCCTCTATAAATCGACGGTAATACCTCGCCAAGCCAAGAAAACTTCAGATTTCCGTAGCTGAGGACGGTCTAGGCCAACTCTACACTACTTCAATCTTCTTCGGATCTACCTTGATTCCCTCACTCAATACTACATGACCCAAAAATGCCACTGCAATCTAGCTAGAATTCACACTTCAAAAATTTTGCATATAAGCACAGTCCTCAGGTGCTGCTCATGATCCTCCCGACTCCGGAAGTACACCAGAATGTCGTCAATAAACACAATGACGAAATAGTCAAGATAGGGTTGAAATACATTGTTCATCAAGTGCATAAATGCTGCTGGATGTTGGTCAACCCAAAAGACATCACAAGAAACTCGTAATGACCATACCGAGTCCTGAGAGTAGTCTTCGGGATATCTGGCTCCGAATCTTCAACTGATGATGGCCTGAACACAAGACAATCTTAGAGAACACTCTGGCACCTTGAAACTGATCAAATAAGTCATCAATACGTGGTAATGGATACCTGTTTTTCACTCTAACTTTGTTCAAATGGCGATAATCAATACACATTTGTATGGAACCATCCTTCTTCTTTACAAACAAGACATGAGCACCCTAAGGCGACACACTGGGCTGAATGAAGCCCTTATCGAGCAACTCTTGCAGTTGTTCCTTTAATTCCTTCAACTCTGCTGGGGCCGTAGGATAAGGTGGAATAGAAATGGGCTGAGTGCTCGGTAACAAATTAATGCCTAAGTCAATATCTCTGTCGGGCGGCATGCCCGGAAGATCTGCTGGAAATACATATGCAAAATCCCTCACTACCGGAACTGTCTTGATGGTAGGAGTATCAACACTAACATCTCTCACATAGGCCAGTTACGCATCACACCCCTTCTCAAGCATTCGCTGAGCTTTATGAAATGAGACAATCCTGCTAGGAACATAATCTACGGTACCTCTCTACACTAGTCGCGGTAGACCGTTGGTGTGACAATCAAGAATAGCATAATAGGGCGACAACCAGTCCATGCCCAAAATAACATAAAAATCCACCATATTGAGTAATAATGAATTGGCTTTAGTCTCAAAACCACTAAGGACAATCAAACACGACCGATACACACGGTCAACAACAATAGAATCACCCATGGGTGTAGATACATAAACAAGTGAACTCAGAGTACACGAGATACACCCAAATACTAAGCAAAATAAGATAACACATAGAAATAAGTGGAGCCTGGATCAAATAAGAGTGATGCATCTCTATAACAGACCGGAACAATACCAGTGATAACACAGTCTGATGTAACTGCCTCCGTCTTAGCATGAAGGTCATAATATCTGGACTATCCTCCCCCTATAGGGCGACATCTACCTGTCCGACCTCCACCTCTAGCTGGCTGTGCAGGAGGAGGTGGTAGCTGGTGTTGTCACCATAGCCTGAGGACCCGGTGGAGCACGTGGCGCCTGAGAAATTTGTAGAGGTGTACCCCTCCTGAATCTGAGGCAATCCCTCACCAAATGACGAATGGTCGCCACACTCAAAACAAGCTCTCCAAGGACGTGGCTGCTGCGGCTGGCTCGGGCCTGATCGACTGGACTGACCACTAGAAGCACCCCGTACAAGAGGCACACTAGACACTGGCGGCGCATAATAAGGATCCTGGGGCTTAGTAGTGGTCGGAGCACCGCTGGCGGCTGGAAGTGCTGAACGAACAGGGCGACCCATATAACCCCTGCTCTAACGAGCTGCCGCTGGGGCACGAGTACCACTGTAAGTGCCAGACTCTCGAGACCTCCTAGCAATCCCTACGACCTGCTGGTATGCAATATCCATCTCCAACTCTTGGGCCATGCTCAATCTGATGCTAGGGTTGAGCCCCTCAATAAAACGATGAACCGGCTGTCGAATAGTAGCAACCAAGGCTGGTGCATGTCTGGCCAAATCAATGAATCAGACCGCATACTCTGACACGGTCATAGCACCCTGGCGCAACTGCTCAAACTCTGCGCGCCAAGGATCTCTGAGTCTCTGGGGAACATATTCCCTCAAGAACATATTTGAGAACTGAGTCCAAGTGAGTGAAGCTGCCTCAGCCGGACTATCCAACTCGTATGTGCGCCACCATTAATAGGTCGCTCCTCTAATTTGGAATGTAGTGAAAGAAACCCGGGGGCATCCTTTGACGCCAAACCACTGAAAGTAGGAGGGTAGTTCTTGTTGTACCTCTCGAACTTGAACTGATCTGCCTCAGAAACTATTGCCCTAACATCGGGCTAACTGGAGCTATCAGCTGCATCGGTATGATCTTTATAACCTGGTCGACCTGAACCCGCTGCTCTGGGGTACCGGCGACGGATTTTGTGCCCCTCCCCTAGCCTGAGATGTGGCAGGAGCAAATGGTATCAACCCTGTCTGAGCTAAGGTGCTGAACATACTCAGAAACTGGGCTAGAGTCTCCTGAAGGGATGGTGCAGTAACAGGCGTCTCAGGTGCCTGTCCTCCAACTAGAGCTACTGGTGGCTCCTCTGTAGCAGCTCGTGCGGGTGCTCTGGCTACACCATGTGGACGTCATCGGCCTCTACCCCGGCCCCGTCCTCTTGTGGCTCTAGCAGGGGGCGTGGGCGTCTGGTCATCTGATCCAGCTGTACGTGTCCTCACCATCTATGAGAGAATAGAAACACAGAAGTTTAGAGTCCGAAGTCAAAATCTCGCACAATAAGGAATCAAAGAAAGTGAAACTTTTCCTAACAGTTCCATAGTCTCCCGAAGATAAGTAGAGATGTCTCTGTACCGATCCTTGAGACTCTACTAAACCTGTTTGTGACTCATAGCACCAATGAACCTAGAGCTCTGATACCAACTTGTCACAATCCCAATTCACCCTCCGTGGGATGTCGTGATGGCACCTAGTCTCTAAGACTAAGTAAGCCTAAAAAATTGCGGAATAGCATAATACAAAACTGAAGCCCAATTCTCAACTCATGAAATAAATATAAAACTTCAAATCAATAATTACAACTCCCAAAACCTAGTAGAAATAAATCATAAGCTTCTAAGAGAAATGTTAAGTGTCTTTATACATCAAATCTAAAGAGAACAAGGGAAACTCCAAGGTCTGCAGACGCTGGCAGATATACCTTGAAGTTTCCACGTAGTCTCTGCTCACTGATATTGGGGCTGGTGGGAAGTACCTGGACCTACACAAAAAGATATGCTGAGTGTAGTATGAGTACACCACAACGGTACCTAGTAAGTATCAAGCCTAACCTCGGTAGAGTAGTGACGAGGTTAGGTCAGGGACCTACTGGTTTAAAAGAAAATTAAGGCAGAAGATATAATAATATTTGAAATGACTGAGAATTCGAGAAACTTCAGAAAATAACTGCTCAACAATTAGAATTAAATAGCAGGGGCACTCTCGAGGTACCACCTCGTATTCCCAAATGTAAATATGCAGTAACAGGATCTTCCGAGGAACCGCCTCGTAGTCCCAAAGTAAATATGCAGTATAGGGGGATCTCCCGAGGAACCGCCTCTTAGTCCCAAAGTAAATATGCAGTACAGGGGGAATCTCCTGAGAAACCGCCTCGTAGTCCCAAAGTAAATATGAAGTACATGAGGGATCTCCCGAGGAACCGCTTCGTAGTCCCAAAGTAAATATGCAGCGGGTAACCGAACCGAAGGAAGGAACAATGAGTTTACAGCAAGAAATAATCAGTTAAAGATTTAATTCACTTGTTAAAAAAAAATATAGGAACTCACAATACAAGTATTGTTTCTATTTTGCAAATGTGCGAGCAGAAAAGATAAGTAAGAATGCTCTTTTGAAGGGGATATTGAATTAGGCACAACTAATTAATTTTTGTTACTCAATCTGTATTACTGTAATAAATACGAAATAGTAATCTTTCTGAAACAGAAAATAGAAACAGAAACAGAAAGTTAGCAGCCACAGAATATCGAAATAATATCTGAAAAAATAATTTCGGAATAATCGAGCTCAGCGAATGCACAGTGTGTCCTTAAGGAAATTATCGCCTCAAGTACCCGAGGTGCTGGAATATTATCCTCCCAAGATAGAACGATTTAACTCACCGGTGTATTAGTACCAAAAACCATAGTGTCAGTGAACCACTCTATGGTAGTAAATCACACTGGAATAGATTTGTGCAGAAGAAGAAGAAGTCTTGAAGTTCAGAAAATTCGTAAGGAAAAATCTGAGGAATCAAACGAATTTATAGCCAATAGAAGTACTGTTTCTGAAAGTTTACAACCCTTTAGGACAGTCACTTGAAAACGGGCAGGAAATTTAGATAAAAATCTGGGAAGAAAGTGAATCAGGTCGCACACGGATCCGGTTGTATTAAATAATTACAGAAATTTTTTCCAAAAAGATTAATCAATCAATCTTTGACCAAATTCGAAGCCAAAGCCGAAGCCGAACCGAGCCGAGCGAGCGATGACGATGACGGCGCGAGGCTTACTTACTTTCCAACCCATTTAATACCAAGAGAAGTGCTTCCTCAATATAATCACGTTCAGTTTTCTTTCCACCACCAATGAGGACACTTGCTCTTTCCAAAGCAAAAGGGAGTTCACTTTCCCTCCTCTTTTCTTCCTTCCATTTTCCATTCACCAATCTTTAGCCCCAACAATCCCCCACATGAATGGGGAATGGCTATAAGATACTGAAATGCACGAACGAGTGTGTGATTTACATGCAATGATTAATTGCATCTGGATAAGTAAGTTTCCCTTTGAACTTTCTGTAGTAAACTTATATCGGATATACTCGGTCAATTGGTAGGTTTGATATCTTTGAACCGTCGAGCTTTGTTGTATACCTAGACAACATAAGTCACACAATCAACCCTTAACCATCTTTGTTGAATGGGGCTTTACTTTCATTCCCCTTGAAGCGGCTTACATTTCACACTCACATATTTTATTTCTAAACATGTAATCCTACAGACACAATATGCCATATCCTGCCAGACTTAGCAAATCATTAAAAAGCTTTAAGCTTTATTGACTCGTCAAAAGACTTAATGTTTTACCTTGATTTCCAAACATTGTCTTCATCACAAGAATGGGTTGAGTTATTTGACAATGTTGAACCGTCATTCAAAATTTTGTTTGATCTCTTTGAACCTAGATCTTGGGATCTCCAGTCTGCTAGGTAGAGTTACCGCCATGTTGACTTGTCCTAAGCTTTAACCCCATTCTCTTCAATGATGTTTCAACTGCCCCTCTAGATAGGCCTTTTGTAAGTGGATCCGACAAGTTATCTCTTGACTTTACGTAGTCAATCGTGATAACACCACTAAAGAGTAGTTGTCTAACAGTATTGTGTCTCCGTCGTATATGACGAGATTTTTCGCTATACATAACGCTCCCTGCCATACCTATTGCCGCTTGACTATCGCTATGTATACATATAGGTGCTAAAGGTTTGGGCCAAAATGGAATATCTTCCAAGAAATTCCGGAGCCATTCAGCTTCTTCACCAACCTTGTCTAAAGCTATGAATTCAGATTCCATTGTAGAGGGGGAGATGCGCGTTTGTTTGGATTTTTTCCAAGACACTTCTCCACCACCAATTGTGAAAACATATCCACTCGTGGATTTAACTTAAGATGATCCGGTGATCCAATTTGCATCACTATATCCCTCGATCATAGAGGATATTTGTTATAATGTAGAGTATAATCTAGGGTATGTTTCAGATACCCCAAAACTCGTTTCATTGCCATCTCAAGTATTTGATTGGGATTACTTGTAAAATGACTCAGTTTGCTAATAGCACATGCTATATCTGGTCGCGTACAATTCATGATATACATTAAGCTTCCCAATACTCTTGCATAGTCCAGTTATGAGTCACTTTCACCTTCATTCTTTTAAAGTGCATAACTCACGTCAATTGGAGTCTTGGCAATCTTGAAATCCAAATACTTGAACTTGTCAAGTACTTTTTTAATGTAGTGAGACTGCGATAATGCTAGACCTTGTGGAGTCTTGTGAATTCTGATCCCTAAGATCACATCAACAACTCCTAAGTCTTTCATGTCGAATTTGCTATCCAACATGCGCTTAATAGCATTTATATCTGTCATATTTTTGCTCATTATAAACATGTCATCAACATATAAACAAACAATGACTTTATGACCTGGAGTGTTTTTAATATAAACACATTTGTTGATTTTAAACCCACTTACCAACATTGTTTGGTCAAATTTGGCATGCCATTGTTTGGATGCTTGTTTAAGTCCATAAAGCGACGTAACAAGTTTGCACACTTTCTTTTCTTTACCGGAACCACAAAACCCTCATGTTGTTCCATGTAAATTTCTTCCTCCAATTCTCCATTTAAGAAAGCTGTTTTAACATCCATTTGATGGATTTCAAGACCATACACGGCCGCCAGTGCCACTAACACCCTAATAGATGTTATCCTCGTTACTGGCGAGTAAGTATCAAAGTAATCAAGCCTTCCTTTTGTCTATAACCTTTGACAACAAGTCTTGCCTTATATTTGTTAATAGTGCCATCAACTTTTATTTTCCGTTTAAAGATCCATTTTGAACCTAAAGGCTTATTTCTTGGAGGAAGATCAACCAATTCCCATGTATGGTTATCCAAAAGTGATTGAATCTCACTATTGACTGCCTCTTTCCAAAATGCTGAATCAGAAGATGATATAGCTGCTTTGAAAGTTTGAGGCTTATTTTCAAGCAAGAATGTCACAAAATCAGGTCCAAAGGAAGTAATGTTCTTTGACATTTACTACGCCTTGGATTTTCTTTAATTGGAGTATTTTCTTTGGTTCTTCTCGTTGTCGTTTAGGTCTTTCACTTAATGACTCTCATTCAGTTTTATACAGATAGATGCTTTCAAAAAATTCAGCATTATCTGATTCAATTACCATATTAACATGAATTTCGGGATTGTCAAATTTATGAACCAAAAACTGACATACTTTACTGTTAGCAGCATATCCAATGAAACGCACTCAACAGTTTTGGGTTCGATTTTTACCCTTTTGGGTAAAGGTAGTTGTACCTTTGCTAAACATCCCTACACTTTGTGTAACGATCCGACCGGTTGTTATTAGAGTATTAGTCCCGAACCCCTATATAATGTTTCATCTATTTTATTTTGTAGTTATGTGACTTGTCGGGAGGATTTATTTTTGGTTTCGGATTGAAAGGGGACACATAGTCCCTAAAATGGAAGTTTAAGTCATAGGAATCGACGGTAGTTTGAATTTTATGAAGAAGACTCCGAAATGGAGTTTTGATGGTTTCAATAGCTCCGTAAGGTGATTTTGGTCTTAGGAGCGTGTTCGGATGTTGAATAGGAGGTTCGTAGGTCATTTTAGGGCCAATTGGCGAAAGTTGAAAAATGGGATGATTTTTGGGAAGTTTGACCGAGAGTAGACTTTTTGATATCGAGATCGGATTCTGATTCTGGAAGTTGGAGTAGGTCTGTAACGTCAATTATAACTTGTGTGTAAAATTTGAGGTCAATCGTACTTGATTTGGTTGGTTTCGGAATTGGATATAGAAGTTTGAAGTTTTAAAGTTCATTAGGCTTGAATCGATGTGCAATTCATGTTTTTAGCATTGTTTGATAAGATTTAAAGGTTTGACTAAGTCCGTATGATATTTTAGGACTTGTTGGTATATTCGGACAGGGTCCCGGAGGCCTCGGGTGTGATTCAGATTGAATCCAGAATAATTTTGGACCTTAAGCATTGCTGAAGCACTACTGCTTCTGGTGTGATCGCACTTGCGACGGTTGCGGCCTCGGTGCGATGCCGCAGGTGCGGCCTTTGGAGCGCAGGTGTGGTAGTGAGTGGGGGACGCTGGGATCGCAGAAGCAGGAAGGTCTCCGCAGAAGCGAGGCCGCTTCTGCGATAGCAGGAAGCGCAGGAGTGGGTATGGTCGCAAGTGCGACATTTCCTCCGCAGGTGCGCGTGCAAAGATGCAGTTGTTTTCTCGCAGAAGTTGGGGAGGCTGGACTTAGTGAGAATCGCACCTACGATGGAACTCCGCAAATGCAGCTGTGGGTTCGCAAGTGCGACTTCACTAGGCAGAAAAGGCCTAAGTTCGAGGGTTTGATTTCATTCTCCATTTTTGGACCTAGAGAGCTCGGACTTAGGCGAAATTTTGGGGGTTTTTCAGAGGAAACATTTGGGTAAGGATTCTTGACTTTTTTTTGATTAATTTTCACTAAGATATCATTTATTCTTCATTTAATTAAGGATTTGGGTTGAGAAATTTGTGAAAAAGGTGAAGAAATCCTTAGGCCGAATTTTGAGGTTTTGATCGAGAATTTTGTATCGGATTTGAGTACTTTTGGTATGGATGAACTCAACATCGAATGAGTGTTCGTATTTTTTGACTTTTACTCTATTCCGAGACGGGGGCTAGGGTTGACTTTTTGGGGCGATTTTTTTATTCTTTGCTAATGTCGTAGATTTATGATTTAAATTAGTTTCTTGTAGTTGTATTCATATTATGTAATTGCTTTTGTCTAGATTTGGGAAATTCGGAGTCGAAAAGTCGAGGGAAAGGCATACTACTTGATTGATTGAGCGATATTTGAGATAAGTGACTTGTCTAACCTTATGCAGGAGAAATTCCCTTAGGACTTGGTACCGTTGTAATAATTTATAATATGTGAGCACCGTGTACGCAAGGTGACGAGTGCATACTATTACGCGGCCCCTTCCTGAGGTTCTTTGGAAGGGCAACGTAAGGCTAAGAAATCGATGTCAGTACGATTACTGTCCGCCAACTGAGGTCCCCTCCATACGCTAGACTAGATTGTCAGTGCCGTACGGAAAAATTAATATCGTGAGCAACGAGAGAATTGGGAAAAGTAATTGATGATGAATGCTGATTGTATTGATGATGATGAAAGCTATTACAAAGCTAATGTGGTGTCGAGGGGGAGAGACACCAGTACAGAGAAATGATTGCTTGCTTGAATGTTTGAATGCTTGATCCCCCCTAGTAATGCTTAAAAAAAAAAAAAAATCTAAGTTACAAGAGTTGACCTATGAAAGCTGTAGATGCATACTGAATGTAAATGAAGTAAAACCTATTCTATATTTACATTGAAAGGACTTAGACTTCTACAAAGTAGGAGCAAGTCCAGTGGCAGCAGCTTTGTCTTGAGCATCAGGGTCTGCGCGCGTGGCGTTATTTGTGTCTGCCTACGGCTGGGCGCTGGCGCTTGGATCATGATGGGCCCGCGCGGGACTTCTGTGCGCGCGGCACTGTTGGCACTCGCAAGCCGCTGGGCGCCGGCAAGGAGTTTCAGTGGGGCGACAGAGGCACATGCGCGCTTGTTACTTGGCGCTGCCGAGACCACGGGGCCGACTGTGGCGCTAGGCTTTGGGAGGCTTGCCAGGACGCCACGGGGCACGTCCAAGGGGTCATGGGGCGAGGCTGGAAAGCAGCCCATGACAATTTGAGATAAGTGACTTGTCTAACCTTATGTGGGAGAAATCCCTTAGGATTTAGTACCGTTGTGACAATTTGTAATATGTGAGCGCCATGTACGCAAGGTGACGAGTGCATACACGCGCTAATGTGAAAATTCTAGTTCTTGCTGAGTTGTTTCTTTTAAATTCCTTAACTGAGTTGCCTTAGCATGTGTAGTGATCATGTTTAGCCTAGTATCGCATGTCTATGTGCCTTAATTCTTACTTGCAATTTATGCAACATACTTAGTTAAATTTCCTGCTTTCCTTGATCCGTCAACCGCATATAATTTTTTGTTTTACAATATAAACCCATTTCAAATCAAGTAAGAGTTATTTCTACATTAATTCCTTTTTCCATCTGCTCATGAACAAGCATCAGTATGATCATTTATTGTAACATTGAGATTTTGGCCAGCATAAGTGAAGAAGACACCACTGTGTGGATAAATTGGAAGGCCTCCATTAACGTCATAGATATCGTCATGGGATTTGGAGATGACGGTAGTGTTAACTTTAACGGCAGAATCGAAATTGGGAATGCTTAGTTTTACATCAAGTTGAACACAATCGATCACATGTATTTTTCACAGTTGCACTCCATATTTGTTGTCCGTTGATAGTTTCGTGCAGTTTTGCTTGGCTGATAACAATGCCAGGATTGCCTCCAAAACGCTCAATGCCATTGAGAGATGTTGTGTTTGTGACTTAAATGGCTATTGCAATTTTACCTGATTTTTTGTTTTTTGAGTTCCTATATATTCGTAACTAAATGAAAAATTTGAATGTCAAGAACATATTTTCTGCTGGATTGAGACATATGTATGCTAATTAGACACAAACCGATATATTTGGCAGTCATACTCATCATTGTACTTTAACATAGTGAGGCTTGATCCAGTGAGTAACATCATGGACTTAATAATTAGCGCATGAAAATGGTCCTACAAGTTATAAAAAGATCCGACAAAGTGCAATCAGCTAGGCTATTGTATTTTAATTTCCTCGAATCAAAATTTACCAAAAGCCTTGGTTTACTTCCAAAAAACACCAACTGCTGCTTCAAACAAGCCATTATAGTTTCATGAACCCTCTTTTAAGATAATGTTGGAGACCAGGCTGTTTCATATCCCTCTATTGGGACATGACTTTATTATATATCAATCACTTCCACTTAACACGTGTCGATGGTTGGTAGGGGCTACTCATTAACCATAATTTCTAAATGTCGATTCCTCATGCAGTGTAGGGCGAATCTACCGAATCATAAATTCAATAATTATGGCATAAAATTTTATATTTGTTTTTAAAAAATTCACTTAATATGTACAAATAATTTACTCGATTGTTATATCTTAAAATTTAGAATTCATAAATTTAAAATCTTGGATATGTTATTATTTAAAAGTTAGTAATCCCACAATTTTTTTCGTGTCGATTCTTCAGCCCAAGCATTTCATTCCTAGGAGCGAGCTAAAAAAAACGAAAAGTAGTAATGGGATAAAAGGAAATTGCATCAGGGCACGTCTTGCTAATCCTCCGTATTTTGCTGATTTTGCAAATATTCCAAACAAAAGCATTATTTTTTGACTGAATACGAAAATTTCCAACTAAGTCAATTAAATATTACATTTTAAAATATATTTTTACCCGTTTTTCTATCACATACTTACAAATTATAGTGGGGTCCAGGGGCAGAGCTAGCCAGTTAGCTAGGTGTTGGCAAGGGATTCAATGTATTGGAATATGGCAAAAATAATGTTTTTAATTATATATAAAGTGTTAAATTTCTTTGGCATAAGGTAAGATTCTAATATAGTGGTAGAGGTAATTCAAAATTTGCGTTAAGTCAAAGTTCAAACAAAATCCATAATATCTATCTATACTTTATTAAAAGTACGAAATCCCTTAACGAAATATCGTTCGCCCTTTTTACCCTTTAAAAATAGTTCTTGCATTGGATAAAATCGTAATTAAATTATTATCCTAATATTTAGGAATTTGAAATCAACTAAAATTTTAATTATTAAATTCTTTCCTTATTAAAGTCATAATTATTTTCAAGTCTTTGCCTTTTCTTTATTTTGTTTTGAGCAATTTAATCATTATTTGACTCAAACTCAAGTAACACGTAAGCTTTAAACTCCTTTTAGTTCTTCCGAATTTTAAACAATTATTTTAACCCCAAAAAACAAGAATTTTAAACAATTGATTTTACTAAATTTTGGTTTCTAATTGGAGAATACACTAGACAAAATTATAATTTAATTATTTTTTAATATTTATGACTTTCAAATCAATTAAAATTTTGATTAATAAATCTTTCTTTATTTAAATTATGTTGAAAGTCCTAATATTTAGAAATTCAAAATTGAATATATTTCTACTAATAAATATGGTTGTATGCATTTCGCATTCATATATGATGCAAAATGGAATATGCAGAATTTAGTTATGCAATTTCAAACTGGTTTTTGATATTCAACGTTTGATAATGAACTAAGACCAAAAATGAGTAATATATCAATTTCTAATTTAAAACAAGGAGTTAACTCTTTAATTTCAAGAAGTTTTATTTTTTCCTAATATTTAGGAGATTTATCTACTAAATTTATAACATTAAATTCTTCTTTTTTAACTATATATAAAAAGTCCTATTATATTATATCTATTGCGCAAATCTTTTCCTAATGTACGTAACATAATAATTTTGTAAAGTATTTCTTAGTTTTAACGGCTGACACGATAAATGTATAACAAATCTTACAAGATCTAAATTGCTTTTCTTAAAGTCGAACCTAAAATTTGAGAAATCACATATCTATCTATATATCTATATTTATTTATATTTATATCTATATCTCTATCTATATATTATTAGAAAAGTACGAATGTTAGAATATTAAATGTTGAACTACTAAAATATCTCGAATATATTAATCGATTTTCTCTTCACAATAGTATTATGGTGATGTACAAAACCGTATTAAAAGATCTTGTCTTAGAATTCAAGATACTTTAAGAGTACTTTACGTCTAATAGACACGAATTTGAATTAAGAAAAGTTGTTTTAGAATTCGAAGACATTAGGATTCTTCTACTACAAATAGGCATCTACTTAAGTAAATTATTGTAGCTTAGGAGTATGCAAATTTATAAGTATGAATTTTTTGTCTTGCCAACTCTTGTATTGATTTCAAATACAGCTGCACGTTTGTTATTTGATTATTGACATATTTTGAGGTATTTTTTCCTCCGTGATTTTTCATAAAATATAGAACTTGATTTAAATGGATATTCTTATTAATTTGTTGCTTATCCATTATGATGATGATCATAGTTAAGCCTCTGGGCAGCACAATTCTGACTCTTTGTGGTGTTGAATTTGAGTTCAGAATAAACAAGTAATAAGTGCATTGCTTGGAATTACTAGATGTTACTATATTTTTTTTTTGTTTTATTGTTATTGTAGATTTTATGAACACTGGACATCTTTAGTACGTTCAATAACAAAGATCTTTTTGGACAATATTCTCTAAATTCAATACATGTATTGCTGTGTTATAACTAGACTCACCAACTGATTATTTCAACTGTTAACATCATTTTTAAATCTATTCATTCACAACGTATTTTTATAGTAAATCAAAGTTAGGCTAGATTTTTTCCAGATTTTATTGTGTATGAAGTGAAACATGACACACATGCGGATAATCGAATTTTTGGATTTATCACATCGGAGTTGAAGGTATGTCTTGTTTTTAAATATGTTTTCATGTATATTACCTTCTAGATTATACTTGCCAAAGTTATAATTTCAGTTAGTTTAGGTGATAGAATTTCATATTTATTCCGTTGCTAAAATTAGTACGCTCTTGTTAATATTCTTGATTGGTAATGCTTTTTGTAGTTCATCATTCTCCATTTGATGAACTTTTCGCCTTATTTGTATTTTGTATAATATAGCAAATTTATTTCATAAATTTGATGAGAAACTTTAGCAGCCTGCAAGAAGTTCGAGACTATACAATAATACAATTACAAAATTTATAAATACATGTCAATTTTTTTTCTTAAGAATTTTCACTTTATAATTAGCGAAAAATATACGTGCAACACACGTGCATAGAGACTAGTTATTATAAAAGAACGAATAATTTATGTTAAATGTTGAACGACTAAAATATCCTTGAAATGTTAATAGACTTTTATAACCTTAAATATTTATATGACTTGAGGATACAATTATAAATCATCAAAGGCTGAAATTCTTTTCCCATTTAAACTACATTTGACAAGCCTACCAAATAGATTTGGGATCAAACTAACTTGGAATTTATTTGAATATGTGCTTCAACGTGGATATTGAGCACAATTATGGAAGAATAAGAAAAATTGAACACAAATTGAGAATTCACTATCATGACCACTTCCAGAATATTCTGCTCACGAATATTCAAGTGTTGCTGCTACCCTTTTCTTAAAATTGTTAAATTTTATACATAGTGAGTAATAATTTAGAATATCTAGTCAACTGAAATTTTATAACTTTCGGTACGCACTTCGTAATATTTAATACCTCTTCATTTGAATTTTCTTTTATGTCAAGGGAATTTAACAATTTATACCGTAATTAAAAAAAATAGTTTTGCTTTCTTTGTCAATATAATTTTTATACGAAGAAAGTTTACTTGAGTCCCTATTCTTTAACCTTGCTCCGCCACTAAAAATATTCGTGCATCGCAAGAATATAGAAAATAATTATATTAAAAACACGAAAAAAAAATGTTGGTTGATAAAAATATACTTTAATAATTAAGTTCACATGAGATAAAATTGTAATAATATAAACTTTCACTTCAATTGAAATTTCACCTACTATTTTGAAATAAAATGTCATCAACGAATTCAAGTATGCAAGGGAAACTTTATGCTAAATCATAATTAAATTAGCATTACACTCTTTGGTTAGAAATCGAAATAAACCATAATAGCCAATAAATTTATGATAGAATTAGATTAGACAAAAAAGAGAACAAGGCATGCTGGAAATATTAGATTACGTGAAGATTATCTATGACAATATATCCTCCTGTTCTTCTATAATTTGGAATTTGAATCTAAGCTATCATATTTGATTTTTTCTTCTTGTTCAAATTATATACGAGTTCAATTACAGGGCTTTTTAGCGTGAAAACAATTCTAGAGTTACTTAAATTCTAAGACTTTACTTTCTCCAAATGAAAAGATCATCTCCTAATTTCATGCTAAAATGTTGCTAGGTATTTTGATGTCCGCAAAATAGTTTACAAGTAAACAAATTGCTAAAATATGATCCAAACAATGAAAGATCACATTGTTTACCCTCAAAATCGGATAACAATTGAATTTATACGCAATTTTAATGATACGTGATCTAGTTTGATACGAAAATGAGAAATCAAATTGAAACTAGAATTAAAGATAAAAATAAATGCAAACCACACAAGTCGGGCGGCGTTAGCCTTGTATGTTGACCGCCCTCGGGTCAAGAAATGTTGCGATCGATGTTGGAAATAGAATAATGAGACAATAATAACTAAAGAAATCAGTCTATCGTTACTTTTTGTGATCAGATCCAAAGTGTGTTTACAAATAATTAGACCCCCCTTTATATAGTAGGGGAAACCTACTTTAGGTACAACTCTATATAAGGTAAAAATCTCCCGATTTGCTAATTAAGCAGTTCCATTGATTTGTGCCGAGATTCACGCCGCGATGCTTGACCCATTACGGATATTCTGTCTTTCTGTTATTTAGGTTCGGCGATCTTTCCTCGAGCATGTTTGGGGTCAGGATCGGTTCCGAATCACGGGCTCAGTGTTCTCGAGGACGGACATTCTGACCTCGTGTTCTGCTTCGATGAAACTCGGAGTCGTTCTTCAACCCTTCGCGTTCCGAGCCCGATTTCGACCGTATACAGTCGAGCCCGATTTCGACCTTATACATATAGTCCCCTCGTTTTTCGGAGAGTAATGACGAGAAACGATATGAGCCTCAGATTCTCACTATACGAGCTTCTGATTCTTACTTTGATAAGTGACGATAGACTCATGACGTAAGTGATACGAATTTGATTCAGTGACTGATGGTCAAAATCCGCGGGTCCAGCAAAAACTCGATCGGATCGATCAACAAAATTTCAATACCTTATTATTTTTGTTACGGGCTTCAGACGTTTCCGAGCCATGTTTATGTGGCCATAGTCTTTATAGTTCAGGCAATGCCAAATAAGCTTTGTGCCCTTGGGTTTCGATAACCCGGAATGGCCTTAACCCTTTAATTCGGGCGTTGCCGAGTAAGCTTCGTGTCTTCGAGTGCTTTTAACTCGGAATGGCCTTAGACTTTTAATTTGGGCGTTGCCAAATAAGCTTTGTGCCCTCGAGTGCTGTTAACTCGGAACGGCCTTAGCCTTTTAATTCGGGCGTTGCCAAATAAGCTTTGTGCCCTCGAGTGCTATTAACTCGGAACTGCCTTAGCCTTCTAATTCGGGCGTTGCCGAATAAGCTTCGTGTCTTTGAGTGCTCTTAACTCGAGATGGCCTTAGACTTATAATTCGGGCGTTGCCAAATAAGCTTTGTGCCCTCGAGTGCTGTTAACTCGGAACGACCTTAGCCTTTTAATTCGGGCGTTGCCAAATAAGCTTTGTACCTTCGAGTGCGTTTAACTCAGAACTGCCTTAGCCTTTAAAGTTCTGGGGTTGCCTAATAGGTCTTATGCCCTTGAGATCTAATAACTTGGACCTTATGAGTTTGCTTTTCGGACGGCAGTCCCCGAGTGAGAGAGTGATTATTCGAACTCAGGTTAAGGCGGCCCTTGGGCTCGTGTTCTTTAGGGGATCGGAAGTAGGGAATTCCTTAATAAATGTAAAGGAAAAGTTTTCAAAGACAAGACGTTTGCAAAGAAGAGATTTCACTTTATTCTGCCATGTATGTGTACAAGTTTTGTGTAGGGTTCGATCAGTCTATTTGAGCACGGTTCATTTGACCGTTTGGCCCTTACATTGAATCTTATTGATCTTCAACCTTTCAATCCTGAAGTCTCTTTCCATGCTAAAGTGCCCCCCCAGTGTTCAGGGTCGATCGAAGACAGGCCTCGAATACTGTTGTCACCGATTCGTTACCGTCCTTCGAATCTAGGTCAGCACGGTTTACTTGTTGCCTCATTAAAAACCTTGCCGTAAAATCCATTTGGGACAAAATAGGTCCAAGGGAAAAAGAGTGCAACGCGTGCTTTCAAATCTAACATCCTGTATGGCCCCTTGTTTGATACCTGCAAGCGTTAGTTCGTAATACAAATAAAAGAAAAAATAAAGAACAGGGTCGTACCTTAGCAGTAATACTACTTTAAGTGAGTTATATTCCAGTTGTTCGGGAGTTGTTTACCATCCATCGTTTCGAGCTTGTAGGATCCCTTTTCGATGATTTCAATGATACAATAAGGTCCTTCCCAGTTTGGTCCCATCTTTTCCTCGTTCGAACTCCATGTTCGGTGTGACCTTTCTTAATACTAAGTCCCCGACGTTGAAGTATCGAAGGTTGGCCTTTCTGTTGTAATACCTCTCGATCCTTCGCTTTTGAGCAGCTAACCGAACAAGGACGGCTTTTGCGTCTCTCATCTAATAGCTCTAAGTTCGTATTCATGGCTTCGTGGTTCGATTCCTTGATTGCATACCGGAATATGATACTTGGCTCCTCCACCTCAACTGGTATCAAAGCTTCGGCGCCATAAACCAGAGAGAACGGGGTGGCTCGGGTGCTGGATTTCGCAGTCGTACGGTATGCCCATAGGACTTCGGGTAATATTTTCTTCCATCTCCCTTTGGCATCGGTTAACCTTTTTTTGAGGTTTTGGAGTATGGTTTTGTTGGTAGATTCGGCTTATCCTTTCCCACTAGGGTGGTAAGGTGTCGATAGGATCCTTTTGATCTTGTGATCTTCTTGGAATTTGGTTACTTTGCTACCGATGAATTGCTTCCTGTTGTCGCATACGATCTCGGCTGGCATTCCAAATCGGAATATGATGTGATCCCAAATGAAATCGATGACTTATTTTTCCCTAACCTTCTCATATGCCCGAGCTTCCACCCATTTAGAAAAATAGTTAGTCATAATTAGTATAAGTTGAACTTTACCTGGTGCCCACGGAAGAGGGACAACGATGTCCATCCCCCACTTCATGAACAGCCATGGTGATGAAACTAAGTAGAGCATCTCCCCCGGTCGATGGATCATTGGGGCCTGCCTTTGGCATTCATCACGTTTTCGAACTAATTCTTTTGCGTCTTTTTTCATATCGACCCAGTAATAACCGGCTCTGATTATTTTTCGAATCAATGACTCGGCGCCTGAATGGTTTTCGCAGGTACCCTCATGGATTTCCCTCAAAATGTACTCAGTATCACCAGGTCCCAGACATATCGCGAGTGGGCCACCAAATGTTCTTCTGAACAAGATTTCGTCTTCGAACAAGCTAAATCAGGCCGCCTTTGTATGCAAGGCCCTCGACTCTTTTGGATCCGAAGGCAGTTTACCGGAGATGATATATTCTACGTATTTGTTCCTCCAATCCCAAGTTAGGCTCGTTGAGTTGATCTCAGCCTGGCCTTCCTCCACTACTGACCTTATAAGCTGTACAACTTTTCCCAAGTCGAATTCGTCGTCTTCGACTGATGACCCCAAGCTGGCGAGGGCGTCGTCCTCGCTGTTTTGATCCCGAGGTATATGTTGTAAGGTCCATTCTTTAAACCGATGTAATGTCACTTGCAGTTTGTCTAAGTACCTTTGCATCCGTTCCTCTCTGACCTCGAACGTTCCATTGACTTGATTTACCACAAGAAGGGAGTCGCACTTGGCTTCGATCACTTCCGCTCCTAAGCTCTTGGTTAGTTCTAGGCCTGCAATCATGGCTTCATATTCGGCCTCGTTGTTAGTTAATTTCACAGTTTTAATAGATTGTCTAATTATATTACCTGCTGGTGGCTTCAATACGATGCCAAGTCCGGACCCCCTTGCGTTCGAGGCACCGTCTGTGAAGAGGGTCCATATTCCCGAGGAAGTTCCTGAGTCAACTAACAACTCTCTTTCGACCTCGAGTATTAGGGTCAGTGTGAAATCGACCATGAAATCTGCCAACACCTGAGATTTAATGGCGGTCTGAGGTCGATACTCAATGTCGTACCTACTTATTTCTATGGCCCATTTGGCCAATCGACCTGAGAGCTCGGGCTTATGCATAACATTCCTCAATGGGTAAGTCGTTACGACACATATGGGATGACATTGGAAGTATGGTTTCAGTTTCCTAGAGGCACTTAACAAAGGGAGCGCCAGTTTTTCTAGGTGGGGGTACCTGGTTTCGGCTTCGCCTAAGGTTCTGCTGACATAGTAAATTGAAAATTGCGTACCTTGTTCTTCCCGAACTAGGACTCCGCTTATTGTTATCTCCAAGACCGCCAAGTAAAGGTACAATTGTTCGTCCGCCTTTGATGTATGAAGCAATGGCGGGCTCGATAAATAGCTTTTGAGTTTTTCCAAAGCTTGCTGGCATTCCGGGGTCCATGAAAAGTTGTTCTTCTTTTTCAATAATGCGAAGAACCGGTAGCTTTTGTCGAACGGCCTCGAAATAAATCGCCCCAAAGCGGCTATTCACCCGGTCAACTTTTGCACGTCTTTCACATTATGTACGACCGTGATATCTTCGATAGCTTTGATCTTTTCAGGGTTGATCGCGATTTCCCGATTCGACACCATAAATCTAAGGAATTTACCCGACCTCACTCCAAACGCACATTTTTCCGAGTTCAGCTTCATGTTGTACTGCTTCAGTATACTAAATGTGTCCTGCAAATGTCTTAAATGGTCCTCTGCTCGCATGGACTTAACTAATATGTCGTCAATATAAACCTCCACTGACTTCCCTAATTGTTTCTCGAACATTCACTTTACTAGGCGCTGGTATGTGGCACCAACATTTTTTAACCCAAATGGCATTGCATTATAACAGTATGTGTCATATTTAGTGATGAAGGAAGTTTTCCTGTTCACCTGGGTCCATCAGTATTTGGTTGTATACGGAATATGCGTTGAGAAAACTAAGGGTCTCGTGGTCAGCAGTAGCATCGATCATGCGGTCGATGTTGGGCAAGGGAAAAGAGTCTTTAGGATATGCTTTATTTAAATCTTTATAATCCACACACATTCTTAATTTATTCCCTTTCTTAGGGACTACCACTATTTTAGCCAACCAATCCAGGTATTTGACCTCCCGAATAGACCCTATCTTTAAAAGTTTAGTTACCTCATCCTTGATGAAAGCATGTTTGATTTTGGACTGGAGCCTCTTTTTTTGTTTAATCGGATGGAACTTTGGATCCAAGCTCAGCTTGTGAGTGGTTATCTCTGATGGGATACCTGTGATATCGAGGTGGGACAAAGCGAAATAGTCTTCGTCAGTTGTAAGAAATTGAATAAGTTTTGTCCTAAGCTCGAGACTCAAGCCCGAGCCCAGGTGTATCTTTCGATCGGGCAAGTCCTCCCGCAGCATAACTTGTTCCAGTTCCTCGATCGTAGATTTAGTGGCATCGAAATTATCAGGGGTGATAAAAGATCTGGGAATTCCATAATCATCATCCTCGACAAACGCTTGTTTGTTCACATTTTCCAAAGATGGTATATGTGATTGCTATTTCGTCCTATCTTCATTCACTTGGTTTGGAACTGTTAGTGCTAGTGTCACCTCTTCGACCGCGAACATTTCTTTTGCGGCCGGTTGCTCCCCGTAGACCGTTTTAGCTCCATCAGGCATCATAAATTTCAATCCCTGGTGTAGCGTCGATGGCATCGCCCTCATGTCGTGGATCCACGGTCTCTCGAACAGAGCATTGTACCTCATGTCCCCTTCGATCACACAGAACTTTGTTTCTTGAATGGTTCCAACGGTATTTATCGGTAACGTTGTCTCACCCTTGGTGGTCTCACATGCCATGTTGAATCCATTAAGAACTCGAACTGTAGGAACGATCTGGTCTAGTAGGCTGAGTTGCTCCACGACCCTTGATCGAATGATGTTGGCGGAGCTACTTGGATCGATTAACACACGTTTAACTCTAATTTTATATATGAGTACAGATATTACCAGTGCGTCATTATGGTGTTGTACAATCCCTTCCGCGTCCTCATCGTTGAAAGATAAAGTTCCCTTCGGCGTGTAATCCCATGTCCGTTTCTCCCTAGTAATGGATATTTTGGTGCGTTTCAACATCGGCCCCTGAGGGGTATCGACTCCACTGATGATCATGTTGATGACGTGTTGAGGTTCTTCTTGCCCCGTCTGTTTGTCAAAATTCCTATTCCCGAAATGATTTTGGCTCGGTCGCTCAGGAATTCTTAAAGATGTCCGTTATAGAGTAGCCGGGCTACTTCCTCTCTCAATTGCCGACAATCTTCTGTTCTGTGACTATGAGTGCCATGATATTTGCATATTTGGTTAGGATCCCTATGGGTCGGGTCAGATTGTAGTGGTCGAGGCTATTTAGTATCTTTGATGCGATCGATAGCCGATACAATAGTGGCAACATCGACATTAAAGTTGTACTCCGATAGCCGCGGTGCTTCTTTATGCCCGATGGGCCTTTCGAAGCTACTTTTGGTCATGAGAACCCGGCTGCTCTGGCCTCGATCACTTCTCCTTTCATTTCTTAGGGAGTTCCGGCCGGATACATCGATTATTCTGTCCCCGTGATATGGCTGATGTCGATCTCTATTTGATCTTGGTTCGCGATCAATATCCCTTATGACTTTGTCAAGAGCTCTAACGGGATAAATGGATCCCAAAGGGGCCCCGAGCTGATCATCTTCGACTTTGATTTTCGACTGGTACCGGTTATGTATGTCGGCCCATGTAATAGCCGGGTATTCTATTAAGTTCTTGTTTAGTTGCTGCGAAGCTGCTGAGCTTCGAATATTGAGTCCTTGAGTGAAAGCTTGAACAGTCCAATCGTCAGTGACTGGCGGCAGATCCATCCGTTCCATTTAAAATCAGGACACAAACTTTCTGAGCATCTCGTTATCCTTTTGTTTGACTTTGAAAAGGTCCGATTTCCTTGTTTCGACCTTGATGGCACCCACGTATGCCTTCACAATAGAATCTACAAGCATAGAAAATGAGTCAATAGAATTAGGAGGTAAGTTGTGATACCATATCATGGCTCCCTTTGACAGGGTCTCCCCAAATTTCTTCAATAGAACGGATTCAATCTCATCGTCCTCTAGGTAGTTCCCTTTGATAGCACATGTATACGAGGCTACATGCTCGTTCGGGTCGGTCGTTCTGTTATACTTGGGTATTTCGGGCATACAGAATTTCTTGGGGCTCGGCTTCGAAGCCGCGCTCAGTGGAAAAGGTTTTTGCACGAACTTCCTGGAATCTAGGCTTCTTTTTCTCCCTGATTATCCGTTTTGTCAGTTCCTCGAGCTTCTTCATAATTCCGGGGTTTGCCCCTAATTCACATTCATTCGACCTTCCTACAATCGATTCATCCCTGCGGGTAATTTCCCGGGAAGGGTCGGGCTCAACCCTGTTCGGGATTTGGCTTCGGTTTTGTAACTGAGCTATCACCGTCTGTTGAGCCTGTAACATTTCGAAGATCATACGAAGGCTAATCCCGCCCCCTTCAACATTTTTGTGGTTTCGAGTTACTGATCGGACTCCTCTATGAACGCTATTTGAGGGGTCGGTAGGCAGATCCGCATCAACTGCCATGTGTGAATTAGCGTCAATCGGGTCAATAATCAAGATCTCGTTACCGGGCACTATGTTGTCATTTTCACATTAGTGATCGGACTCGTTGTCAACGTTCAGAGGTGCCGATTGAGAGTTTGACATTTCTGTATTATAGCTTGGAATCAAAGATACTTCAAAGAGCAAGTGTAAGCAGTGTGTGTGTTATGGAGATTTGTATCAAATAACCACTATTATCCTTAGCCCTACGGTGGACGACAAACTGTTTACCCTCAAAATCAAATAATAATTAAATTTATACGCGGTTTTAAGGATACGTGATCTAGTTTGATACAAAAATGAGAAATCAAATTGAAATTAGAATTAACGATAAAAATAAATGCAAACCACACAAGCCGGGAGGCGTTAACCTTGTATATTGACCGCCCTCCGGTCAAGAAATGTTGTGATTGAGGTTGGAAATAGAATAGTGAGACAATAATAACTAAATACATTAGTCTATTGCTATTTTTGTGATCAGATCCAAAGTGTGTTTACAAATAATTAGACCGCCCTTTATATAGCAGGGGAATCCTACTTTTCTATATAAAGTAAAAAATCTCCCGATTTGCTAATTAAGCGGTTCCATTGATTTGTACCGAGATTCACGCTGTGATACTATACCCATTACGGATATTCTGGCTTTCTGTTATCTAGGTTTGGCGATCTTTCCTCGAGCATATTCGGGGTCAGGATCGGTTCTGAATCACGGGCTTAGTATTCTCGAGGATGGACATTCTGACCTCGTATTCTGCTTCGATGAAACTCGGGGTCGATCTTCAACCCTTCGCATTCCGAGCCCGATCTGCCGTGCAATAGTCGAGCCCGATTTCAACAGTATATACAGATCACTTATTTTAAGGAAAAGATGAAGAAAAATAAATATATATAAGCACACATGTCATACTCATATCTGAACACAGTACACCATCTTATGCATGGAGAAATATACTCGTGGAATAGGCACATGATTTTGAGTTGAATTAATTAATTTGGAGTTGAATCTAGAAAATGGATTAATATCTAATGACTTTTTTTTTAAATCTTAATCTAATGAATATGACTTCCATATAGCTTAATCGTTAAGGCTTAACTAAATTAAAGAAAATCAGTGAACATCGAAAATAATATTAAGTATTGTTGAATTCTTTAATTGTTTACAACTTTAATCGCGTAACTGAGTGATTGTAGAATGTTTAGTTACATATTGACCTTTGATTGTGTCAAAACATTATTAATGAATTGGTTTGAATTATATACTATATTTTAAGAAATTGATTGTTGAACGTCGTACATGTTATTAGTTTTATAATATCTATGCAATTGAAAGTTTATTACTTTGGAGCGTGCATGATAATATTTGCCATAGGATCTTCATGCATCGCATGAACGTAGAGACTAGTTATATTAAAAGCACGAAGGCCATTAGCGAAATGTTGTTCACCTTTTTTACCCTTTAAAAATAGAGTTCATATTGGATATAATAGTCATTTAATTATTTTCATAATGTTTAGAAATAGACTTAATTATTTTCCTACTATTTAGCAATTGTCATTTAATTACTTTCTTAATATACATGACCTTAAAATTAACTCAAATTTTAGTTATTAAATATTTTCCTATTTGAACATCCTAGGAAATCCTAATATTTAGGACTAAAATCAATTTAAGTATATTTAGAAATTTATTTGACGTCAACTAGAAGAAGAATAAGACAATTAAATCCCAAATCAAATCAGTTCCAAATTACAGTTGTGATACTTCTTCGTATCATTCGAAGCGAATTTCATGTAATTATTAGATTCTTAATTACGCAATAGATATAAAGCAAACAGAGGTTAACACTATAAGTACATTACTCAAAAAAGAACTATGCATAAGAGTATATTATAATAATTTAAAATTGTAATTAATATAAAGAATATGAAGTCAAGTATGAATTTTTTTCATTTTTATTTTTCTAGAATATTTGACATTAGATTTTATACTCAGTTCTCCTTATATATAGAGTCATGGCTCTGCGCCACTATGTGTGGTTTAACAAAAAGTTTTCAAAGTATCTTTCGACAACCAAAAAGCGCCAAACAAATAACTTGCTAATACCTTAAAAAATGTTTCAAAAATATAGCATATGGTTATTTCGCCATACCTTAAAAAATGTTTTTGCATCATCTTGTCAATATAATGCCAATATCCATAAAATACCCTTCTGAAACATTAATATGCCTTGTATCTTACTCAAAATAATTGTTGTATTTTGTTTTTCGTTTTTATTTTTAAACCGTAAGATCGACACGTCATACTTGTGTTTTAGTAATATAAAAAAAAAAAAAAAAAAAAAAAAAAAAAAAAAAAGCGATTACGAGACAGTTCAAAAAGGAAAGTGAAATTGAGTAGATATGATATTACGCGATGATTGGCAAAGGGTGACGTCATGCATTACAATATTAATTATTCAGTTTCGAAAGAAGAAGGGGTAAAAAGAAAAATTACTAATTAGTCCACTTATCTGTAGTAGAGAGATTAAGAATGGGGAGAGGGAAAGTAGAATTGAAGAGAATAGAGAATCAAACGAGCAGGCAAGTTAGCTTCTCCAAGAGACGAACAGGCTTACTTAAAAAAGCCTTTGAACTCTCCATTCTCTGTGATGCTGAGGTTGCTCTTCTCATTTTCTCCCCCTCTGGAAAAGCTTACCAGTTCGCTAGTCATGAGTATGTCTTTTTTTTAATCTCCTTCTTTCGGTGCTAACGTATACAAGTAGGCCGTTCTAGCACACCCGTGCACTACTAAAAAAAGAAAAACAATTATATTAAGTAGGAGTTGATCCCCATTTCTCTTGATAAATATCTCAACCTTCGACCAAGTGCACTACTTAATCGTCTTGTAGCACGGGCGTCAACACTTAATATTGTATAAATTTTAAAAAATATGTACATAAAATATCTAATTTTACGGAATGACCATTGGTTTACGTGCTCCATAATCTCCCCTATAAATTCGCCCTGAGTATAAAAAAATATATGTATATATACAAAGATCGCAGCCCACTAACTATAAATCCTAGATTCACCCTTTTTCTTAACATAGTAACATTTACTTGAGCTGAGAATCTATCGAAAACAATTCTTTTACGTTCACAAAGATAGGAGTACGGTCTGCATACATACACATTTCACTAGATACGATATTGTTGTTATTGATGTTGGAACGTTTACTTAATATTTAGAAATCCAAGTCCAATAACTTTCTATTTCCTGAGGTATAGCTAGTTTAAATTCATTTATAAACTATAAAACTAACAAATATTAATCCGTTAGGAAGGTTTTATTGAGAAATTATTTTGTTAAAATTTAAGGGTTTCAGGTTTATAGTGTCTTGCAGCTGTTATTAAAGACCATTAATGAAAATCAGGCCAAACAAATGCAAAGTATTCTGTAAAAGTTTGCATGTACAATACAAAGGGGAAAATCAGCAAACTTTTAGCTTCATATGGTATTGGATTATAATTGTTCTATTGTTTGTAACGAAATGAGATTAATATTGTTCTGTTAATGGATGCAGCATCGATAGGACCATTTTAAGGTACAAGAATGAAGCTGGATTGTCCAAAACTAATGATCAAGGTTTCAAAGCTTTGGCGGTAATTAATTTCCTCTTAATTTAACTTCTCGTAAGCGCCATAAATGAAAAGATATATAGTACAAGTCAAGCAACATAGTTAGAGTAACGTAATTTTTATGATTTTTATTTGTTATTCTCGCACTAATATATGGGAACTTTGTCACCATATATTAGTTTGATAAACTAATTTGACGAGTACTCTGCTTCTCATCGATTAGGTCCGGATGTCTGAGCTTGATGACATGACGAGAACAATAGATGAACTTGAAGCCAGAGACAAGTATGTGTAAATGTCTATGTTATATTAAACTTTTTTAAAATAAATCTTTTTTTTTGTGGGGTGAAGGGGAGGAGAGGGGTTGGTAGGCGAATGGTGTTAAGTATCCCACATCAGTTGAGAGAAGGAGCAATTGTCTATTTATATGATCTTGATCTAACTTGTAGGATTTAATTAGGCATAATGTCCATCTTTATATAATATGAGAGTTAATTATACTCATTTACATTTTTGGTTTACTCAATATTTGACCCTCATATTATGTTGTCGACTCATTAGATATCTAGCACTAGAGTGTTAATTAGGGAGTGTTGATAAGCGTCTCACATTATTTGAAGAAATAAGGTACTGTTATTTTAATTTTGGATAATTTACACATTTTGAACTAGCTTTTAGTGTTTAGTTAGACCTGATTTTCATTATTTTAACAAATGGTTCCTAATCAAGTGTAGCTACCATTACTAAGCTATTGCTCAATTTTCATACTTATGTACAATTCATTATTTCAGTCTGCTGTCCTTTATGAATACTAAGTATCTTTGTTATTTTTCACAACAAATAAAATACAACTCGGGTATAATTAAGTTCAATATGCAAATTCAGAATTGTCATGTATGAGCGTATACATCTTGCTATTCAATTGTATATATATGTATATTCTGGGCAGGCATTTTGCTGGAGAAGATTTATCAACTCTTGGCATGAAAGAATTGAAGCAGTTGGAACGTCAGCTGAGAATTGGGGTTGAACGCATTCGCTCTAAAAAGGTGTATATACAAGAGACTCATGAGAAACTTATATACTATAAGTTTTAAATTGATTTAATTTACATCAAATTATTGATAATTGGTGAGCCAAATCTAATTAGTTTATTTATTTTCATGTAACAGAGGCGTATCATTTCCGAACATATCAACTGGCTTAAGAGAAGGGTGAGACTCTAATACGAGCGATATTCTAGAAGAATAAAAAGTGTTTTTTAATTGTGTTTACCTTTGAAAATGGATAACAATTGAATTTATACACTGTTTTAAGGATATGTGGACTAATTCAATACAAGTGATTAATAGCGTTAGATGAGTAAATTAAAGATAGAATAAACAGCCAAACCAATAGTAGTGTTGAGTCCGAGCTCAGTTATGAGCTTAACAATTAACCTCCCTCCGGTTCGGAGCCAAACACTTTGATGGATTATGAGCAAAATTAAGGACTTTGAATCACTTTTAAGAGAAAAGAAAACAAATGTATATTGTCTTGATATGCTTGTTACAGTGTCTATTGAATAATGAGCTTCTCCTTTATATAGCAGGGGAGTTTACCCTAAGTACAATTCTAAGAAAGGTAAATGTCTTCCTTTTCGCTAATCGCTAATCGCTGATCTGCTGCCGATAAGGGCCGAGATTCACGCCGTGATATTCGGTTGGGCACGGATATCACGGTCCTTTGTTAATCGTGCGCAGTCGTTTGATAATGCTTTTCGAGGTCTTAGAACTCGAACCAGATCTGGGGGCGCGGTCTCGATAGCTTCGAAAACAGGTGTTTTGTCCGGGCCTTGATAGGCTCCTGGCTTCGATTCCGATTCCTTGTAGTTACGTCCTTGCTTCGTTTTTCCCCACCAGGAAATCAGGGTGCTCATTAGCCTCCGTTTTACCCATATACAGATAGTCCCCTCGTTTCTCAGAGAGTAGGTTTATCGAAAGGATGAGAAATGATAGATATTCGCCGGTTCCTTCCTCCGTACCTTACGACGAAGAAGTCGAAACGTCCCATCAATCACGTCGTTCTGACTTAGGACACGTGTTAATCATCCGCAATTTGCCTCCGAATGCGAAGCATCGCCTACTTCCCCTATAAAAGCTTCTATCCCCTGTTCTTTCTCCACTTTCCGATCAAGCTTCTACCTTCGAATTCTCTAGCTATCACCAACTTCCTTCAAACATTCATATCTGCATCTTTGATCTTCAAATTCCTATAGTTGTTCTTAGGTTTTTACCCAGATTTTCTTCGAATCTCCTTACTCTGTTCTTCAGCCTTCAAACTTGTTCCTTCAAACCTTTATACTTTTTCTTCAAATCTTCAAACTTTCTCAGATAGTAGTGGTAGAAACTTCCAAGTCAGTCCCTCAACAGGCTGCCTCTTCATCTTCCCAACCGGCCGTCGGTACTGAGGTGGTCGCTCCCGAAATAGTTGTTCCCGAGACAGCTGCTTCCGAAGTGGCTGCCACCGAGTCGACTGTCGTCGAACCGGCTCCCAGCCCCCTTGAAAATGTTTATTCCCGGGGGCTGTTTAATTGCGGACGACTTCAAGGTCGAGAAACCCTCATCTAAACAGGACCGGGGTGAAGGAGCATCGAGGTATATATGCCAAAGACGTCCTTCCCGCAGTCCGAGAGGACTGTAAAAGGGAAGGCAAAGACGTAATAGTCCTCGGGCCTGAGGATGCTATTACTATTCATATGGAGGGATATTTAAGTGTTTACACTTACCCCTTCACACTGAACCTGGTAGACCCAGTTGTTTTGGATTTTTGGCAAGAGGTACGAGGTGTACCTCGGGAAAATCCACATGTCTCTGTGGAGGATCATGATCCTCCTATGTTACTTCGCGAATAACATCGAATCTCATCGGTTCACCATGCACCACCACCTCCGTCTATACAGTCCCCGAATTTTCCGAAGGGGACTAATCAAGCTCACTCACCGAGACAGCAAGGCCCCCTTCTCGAGTAATGACGAAGATCAAGACCGAGGCTAGCAGCGGTGCTTCGTTTGATTGAAAATCGAAGATTTGATCCCTCCCGAGTTTATGCCATTCCCCGAGAAGTGAAATGCATCTCGTAAGTGCAGCCTTTCTTCAAATGTCAAATGTTTCCTCATTTTCTTTCTTACCATTCGTATTTGTGGTCGTGCAGCTGTTGCCCAGGTTACAAATGCAATTCCCCGGCTTAAGGAGTGGATCGAAGGTATCTGCAAACAGATGCCATACTTTAAGCGCTTATGGCGTAAGCTTTCGAAGGGCCGATGCGAGGCCCGTTCTCATCGTAAGTTTCTTCTTCGAATAGCTATTGTCGTGCCCTTAACCCATATCATACTAACCTTTCTTCTGTCTTTTACAGGTTTGTCTAAGATTATCGAGCTTAGGCCATTGGACGGGGACGAGGATGTTTCCTTGTCTATTGATCCCTTCGTTATGGGACAGCCTGGGGATGCCACGGAGGAAATGAAGAGGGCAAAAAGAAAACCTTCGGGCTCCCCGGGCCTCGAGGTAAAGCCAAAGAAAAGGGTAGCTCGCAAGCCCAAGAAAAGCACCAGCTCCCCAGTGCCAAACTCCGATTCGCTTCTCCGGCTTAAGGATGAGCCGGAAGAAGATGACATTTTTATCGCCCATGGATCGACCCCTCCCTAGGAGTAGGCGGCAGCCGAGGGGGAGACTCGTGAGGCCGACCTCCCTCAGACTTGAGAGGTCAATATGGAGACGGGGGGTGGGACCCCTCGGGATGCTGGCTCCGCTTCAAATGAAGCGCCCGCTGTAATAGAAATTATGGGGATGCCCTCCTACACCGAGTCCATGGTTGAGGAGGCCCAAGCAGGAAAAGAGAAGTCTAGTGAAGGGGTTCATGGCTCGGACAATCCCCTTCATTCTTTCTTTGATGGCATGGACTCGTCTAATTTGGAAGAATTTTTCGGGCTGGGCGACATGGAAGTCCCAAAGAAGGATACATCTTCAGAAGATGGTGGGCCGAGTTCGAGCCCAAAATTGATTAATCAATTTCTCGCTCTGAGTGTGGACCCCGGTCGCAAGAGATCAGTTATCATTATTGTCCCGGAGGTTGCCCGAGTCATATCTGCTCCCGTGGGAGTAGCCAACTACCTCTGATGCCTGGTGACCGAGAAGGACCAGGAAAATATGAACGAGATAGACGTGTTGTGTCTTTCCAATGAGGCGCAACAAGCGTTAAACCGGATAAGGCATCATTATGTCTTTTTGATTTTTACTTAGGTTTGGATATCTCTCACGACTTTCATTATTTTGCAGGCCTCAGTACTTCACCGTGAAAGATTTCTCTGATACTGTGTCAAGGTCAATCAACTCGAGCTTGAGCTCAAGGAACAGGCTCAAAAACGGGATACGTACAAGCTCCTTAGTGAGCAACAAGACGGGGTCATCAAGGACCTTCAGGCCGAGTTGGATAGGGCTCAGAAAGAAACATCGGCCCCGAGGTGGGGACATGCTGACTTGGTCGAAAAGGTAAAGGTCTTTGAAGTTAGAAACGAGGAACTAGTCGTAGTGGCTAACGCAAAGCCTCGCAGGTCCAACAGAAGATCAACCAGGTCGACCAACTCCGAAAGGAGATGAACGAGATCCAAGCCATGGGCGATGGGTGGAAGAGCAAGATGAATCTGCTGGCTTCAGAAAAGGAAACCGCCTAGGCAAAGCTGACATCGGTAGAGGTTCAACTTCAGGTGGTGAAGGAGAAAGCTGACAAGCGGGCTCAGCAGAATGAAGATCTCCGAGCACAGTTGAGCTCGGCTGTCGTAGAATGGGACGCCCTCGGTAGGGAGCACGAGGCAATGAAGTCCAAGTTGGAGACAACCTCTACCGATGCTGAGGAGATGGTGGCCCAATACAAGGCCGATGTCAAAGCAACCGAGTTCCGCCTGAAGACCAATGCCGAATATATGAGGCGACTGTCTCGGAGAGAGACCTTCGAGGAAATCCACGCCCAAGGCTTTGACCTGTTGGCCGAGATTGAGGAAGCAATAAATCTTAAGGGCTGAGGCAAAGAAACTTTCCGAGCCTGAAAGTGTCGAGGCTCCGAGGGTTCTGGGGGGTCCGAAGGCTCCGACGATTCTGGCGACAAGTCGGGCCCTAATAAAGATCAGGCATGTGCCTTAGAACTTTTTTAGTTTTTGTCCTATGTATATTTTTTTTTGTTTATTTTGAGGCTATTTTTTGGGCCTTTGTAAATCATTTCGGAATATATAAAATTTCTCTTTCTGACAATTCCAAGTATCCACTTTATTTAGCATCTTTTCATAATCTTTATTTTTGCAAATATTTCTGACGCCTTAGCATAGAATCAAATGTAGTAATAAGTCGTTCATTTTTCATATGTCCGAACATCGCCCGACCTCGATGCAACTTTATTTGCTCGAGGTCTTGAAACTCAGTGTGACCGGCAGTTTTCCCAAGATGCTTAAGTGATTTTAGATGATGCTTTTGCCGAGGGTAACCTTTTAGCATGTTTTGAATTTTAATAGAGGCCTTATGTTCTGATAACGAGTTTCAGACGTCTTCGAGCCATTTTTGGGGTGGCAGTAGCATTTTGTGTTAAGGGCACTACCTAATAGGTTTTGTGCCTCGGGTATTTGGTAGCCCGAGTTACTCAAACTTATCTCGAACGACAGTTCCCGAGTAGTGGTTGCCCTTGGGCTCGATTGTCCCGAATAGGGATAGCCCTTAGGCTCGATAGACCCCGAATAGGGGTAGCCCTTAGGCTCTATGTTTGAAGAGGCAAAAAGACGTAATAGCAAGGTGGAAACTTTCTTTTATTTCTATGTGTAAAATACGTGATTGAAAGCGTGTAAAATCTTGTATTGTGGCTAAGGAGGCCTACGTGGCATGGTTTTATTTGACCGTTTGACCCTTACAATAAATCCTAACCACTGAGCCTAAGTTGTTCAAGTACATAGTTTCCTTTTTGCTAAGAATCTTAAACCGAGGGTGATGGCCCCTAATATTCGAGGTCGATTTTGAAAGGGCTCGGATACTCTTGAAGCGCCCATTGATTCCGATTTAAAACCAGCTTTCGAATCTAAGTTAGCACGATTTACTATTGCCTCATCAAAAACCTTGCCGAAAAATCCATTTTGGACAAAACCGGTTCAAAGAGAAAAAGAGTGCAACACGTGCTCTTAGACCTAATAGTCACATTCTCCTTTGGCTATTGCCTGCAAGCATTAGCCCAATTTATAATATTATAAAAAAGTAAATGAGATCGTACCTTAGCAGTAGTACCACTTTAAGCGCGTCACTTTCCAGTTATTCAGTAGCGGTGCATTATTTCCTGCTTTGAGTATGTATGGGCCATTGCCGGTAATTCCGAAGATTTGATATGGTCCTTCCCAATTCGTCCCAACTTTCCACCGTTCAGGTTTCAGGTATGCAATGTTACTTTCCTTAACATCAAGTTCCGATCTTGAAGATTTGGAGGTTGGCTCTTCGATTGGAGTATGGTCTTGTTTGTAGATTCCACTTGTCTGTTCCTACTAGGGTAATAGGGTGTGAGAGTATCTTTTTATCTTGTGGTCTTTGAGAAACTTGTTTACCTTGCTGCCAATGAATTGCTTCCCACTATCACACACGATCTTGGTCGGTATCCCGAATCGGCATATTATGTGGTCCCAAATGAAGTCAGTGACTTCTTTTTTCCGGGCTTTCTCGAACGCTTGAGCTTCGACCCATTTAGAGAAATAATCGGTCATAAACAGTATGAATTGAGCCTTACCAGGTGCCCACGGTAGGGGATCGACGATGTTCATTCCCTATTTCATGAATGGCCATAGGGACAAGAACGAATGGAGTAGCTCTCCGGGTTGATAGATCATCCGTACGTGTCTTTGACAGCCGTCGCATCTTCATACAAAGTGAACGGCCTTGACACTGTCCACCACGGTGATGTCTTCTATAGCTTTAAGTTTATTGGGATTGATCTCAATCCCTCGGTTGGACACCATGAATCCAAGGAATCTCCCAGATCCGACCCCGAATACGCATTTCTCCAGTTCAGCTTCATATTGTATCTCTTCAGTATGTCCAAGGTTTCCTTCAAATGTTTCAAATGGTCCTCTGCTCGCAGGGACTTAACGAACATGTCGTCAATATAAACTTCCTTTGATTTTCCTATTTGTTCTTCGAATATCCAGTTTACTATTTGGTTATACCCGGAATAGGCATCGAGAAAGCTAAGTATCCCATGCCCGACCGTCGCATCGATCATGCGATCGATGTTAGGCAAAGGAAAAGAGCCCTTAGGGCACGCGTTGTTCAAATCTTTGTAACCTACTCACATTCTTAATTTATTTCCCTTTTTAGGCACTACCACTAAGTTAGCTAACCAATCCGGGTACTTAACTTCCCGAATGGAACCTATTTTAAGGAGTTGGGATACCTCGTCTTTGATGAATGCAAGCTTGACTTCGGACTGAGGCCTTTTCTTCTATTTAACCGTGTGGGACTTCGGATCCAAGATCAGCTTATGAGTGGTTATTTCTGGCGGGATCCCTGTCATATCAAGATGGGACCAAGTGAAACAATCTATGTTAGCTATAAGGAATTTAATGAGTTTTTTCTTGAGCTCGAGAGTAAACCTAGTGCCCAGGTATACCTTTCAATCGGGCAAGTGTTCGATCAATTTGACTTGCTCCAGCTCCTCGATCGTTGATTTGGTGGCATTGGAATCATCAGGGGTGATGAACGACCTAAGGACTTTGTAATCATCATCCTTGCCTGCTTCTTGCTTTTCCGGTTCGGTCGAGGCCGGTACCGGTGATTGCTATTTAGTTTCTTCCTTCCTAATTGGATCCGTGTTCTTTGATGTCGAGAGTGCAGACATCGGGATCACCTCATCGACCGTGAACATTTCTTTTGCGGTCGGCTGCTCTCCGTGAACGGTCTTGATTCCTCTCAATGTGGGGAACTTCAGTGCCTGGTGTTGTATTGAGGGTATTGCCCTCATGTTGTGAATCCATGGTCGTCCAAATATATCATTATATCTCATATCCCCTTCGATCACATAGAATTTTGTTTCCTGAATGTTCCCGGCGATGTTCACCGGTATGGTTATCTCCCCTTTAGTAGTTTTGCATGCCATGTTGAATCCGTTTAAAACCCGGAAAGCCGGCACTATTTGGTCTTGTAGATCCAGCTACTCTACGACCCTCGATCTGATGATATTGGCCGGGTTACCTGGATCAATAAACACACACTTAACTTGAGATTTTTTTATTAGTATAAATATTACCAGTGCATCATTATGCGGTTGCACGATGCCTTCGGCATCTTTATCGTTGAACGAAATGGTTCCCTCCGGGATATAGTCTCGGGTTCGTTTTTACATTGTGATAGACACCTTACTGCGCTTTAGGATTGGTCCCTAGGGGACGTGGACTCCACCAATGATCATGTTAATGACGTGCTGAGGTTCCTCTTGTTCGGTCTATTTGTTAAAGTCCCTATTCTAAAGATATTTTTGGCTCGACCGCTCAGAAATTCCCGAAGATGCCCATTATTGAATAGTTGGGCCACTTCTTCTCTTAACTGTTAGCAGTCCTTAGTTCTATGGCCATGAGTGCCATGAAACTTACATATTAAGTTAGGGTCTCTCTCAGTAGGGTTGGACTGCGATAGTCGAGGCCACTTGGTATCTTTGATGCACCCGATGGAAGATACGATGCTGGCAGCATTGATATTGAAGTTGTATTCCGATAACCTTGGTGCCTCCCTAGCCCCAAGTGGCCTGTCGAAACCGTTTTGCTTATCAGTCCCCGACTACTGTGGCCTCGATTGTTTCTCTTTTCGTTTCTCGTGGGGTTGCGCTTAGATTTGTTACCCCTTCGATCCCCACTATACGGTTGATACCGGTCTCTGATCGGTCTTGGTTCATGATCGACGACCCTATTAGGCCTGTCATTAGTTCTGACATGATAAACCGACCCGGAGGGGGCCCTTAGCTGATCGTCCTCAACTCTGGTTTTTATCTGGTACCTATTATGGACATTGACTCAAGTTACCGCTGGATGCTCTATCAAATTCTGTTTCAACTATTGTGAAGCCAAGGAGTTTCGGGGGTTGAGTCCTTGAGTGTACACCTGAATGGCCTAATCATCCACAACTGGGGGCCGATCCATCCGTTACATTTGAAACTTCGATACGAATTCCCTGAGCATTTCGTTATCTCTTTGTTTTACCTTGAAAATATTCGATTTTCTGGTCTCGAACTTGATGGCTCCTGCATGCGCTTTCACAAATGCGTCTACAAGCATAGCAAACGAATCAATAGAATTTGGAGGTAAGGTCTGGTACCATATCATTGCTCCTTTGGACAGGGTTTCCCCGAACTTTTTTAGCAAAACCGACTCGATATCGTCATCTTCTAAGTCGTTTCCTTTGATGGCACACGTGTAGGAGGTCACGTGCTCATTTGGATATATGGTTCCATTACACTTCAAAATTTCGGGCATGCGGAACTTCTTCAGGATTGGCTTCGGTGCCGCACTCGGAGGGAAAGGCTTTTGGACAAATTTCTTGGAATCCAGGCCTTTCAATATCGGGGGCGCTCCTAGGACGTGATCAACTCTAGAGTTATAGGTCTCCACTTTTTTGTCGTTGGCCTCAATTTTCTTCTCCCCCGATTCCATACGCTTTGTCAGTTCCTCAAGCATTTTTATAATTTCAGGGTTGGTCCCGAGCTCAGCTTCACCCTGCCTTTTTGAAAATGGATAACAATTGAATTTATACACGATTTTAAGAATATGTAGACTAATTCAATACAAGTGATTAATATCGTTAGATGAGTAAATTAAAGATAGAATAAACAGCCAAACCAGTAGTAGTGTTGAGTCGAGTTCGGTTATGAGCTTAACAATTAACCTACCTTCGGTTCGGAGCCAAACACTTATGATGAACTATGAGTAAAATTAAGGAGTTTGAATCACTTTTAGGGAAAAGAAAACAAATGTATATTGCCTTGATATACGTGTTACAGTGTCTATTGAATAATGAGCTTTCCTTTTATATAGTAGGGGAGTTTTACCCTAAGTACAATTTTAAGAAAGGTAAAAATCTTCCTTTTTGCTAATCACTTATCTGCTGCCGATACGGGCCGAGATTCATGCCGTGATATCCGGTTGGGCATGGATATCACGGTCCTTTGTTAATCGTGTGCGGTCATTTGATAATGCTTTCCGAGATCTTGAAACTCGAACCGGATTCGGGGGCCGGACTCGATAGCTCCAAAAATAGGTGTTTTGTCCCAGCCTTGATATGAGAGGCTCCTGGCTTCGATTCCGATTCGTTGTAGTTACATCCTTGCTTCGTTTGCGCCACCGGGAAATCGGGATGCTCATTAGCGTTGGTTTTACCCGTATACAAATTGAAAATGCACAAAAAAAAATAATAATAATAATTAATTTGAAAATGTTTATGGAAAGAATGGGGCACGTTTTTCCTTGAATATTTTTTTATTAGTCGATGCTTATCGATTAACAGTTTCTAAACAGATCAATGCAGAAGTGATAATGATTTAGACATTAACAGAAAATATTTGTCTAAAAAGAAAAAAACTATTTTTAGTAATGAACTTCTGTTTATTCATCTTATATGCAGCATAAAATCCTTCATGAGGAGAACATCCATCTCCAAAAGCAAGTGAGTACTGCTTACAATATTCCAATATAGTATTTCTTAATATTGCAATATTTGGTAGGGTTATATATGTTTTGGTCGTGTTTAAGTTTAAACTATCTAGTACTCTGTGATGGAATACATGCATAAACAGCGGAAACATAAATCCCAACACATTCAAATTCCAAAAGTTGCCCTTATTTACCAGTAATGTTTATCTAATGTAAAAAAATAACTGAAAAAAGAACAAGGTTGATAACATGGATCTCCTCTAGGCCTTAATTAAGAACCATTTTACTAAAACTAGTTGATATATCTTTAACGTTAATTCACTGCCTGATACCTTTAATCCTTTATAGTTGATTTTGCTAAATTTTGTATGTCTCCACTTTAACCATTTTATTATTCCATAATGCGCAGGTAAGGTTGCATGAGCTACGTGAAGGTGAAGGGAGCTCAACGTTTCTGGATTCAGATGCAAGCTGTGAGTTACTTTCTAAGGTAATCTAATTTATATATACTAGTACGTAAGTTTGAGAATGTTTATATTAGATGTGCAATTAGTGTTGCATCAATTTGTTTATTCTAACACTTCCATTTTCCCCCCTCTTATGGTTGTGTAGTGATGAGGATTGAGGAATGATTTTTAGAGCTTCAATTGCATGGGCGCGTAAAGATGAAAAGTGCTTTCTTGGGTTGTTTGAATATATTTATTAACTCGTTTCTGGAATTTCTAGGCCAAGTTAATGCCTGGTTTGAAAGAAGAAGAAAAAACTGTTGTGTTAATACTACTTATCGAGTATGGTAGAGTTTGATTGTGTGAACTTCAAAGAAATTAACTTTTGCATTTTCTTTTGAATTTTTTCCCTTTACATTGGGTGATTGGGAAGGAAAGTGGAAAGACGGTAATCAATTGAACTTATCCCCGGAATTAAAATTTTATACAAGGAGATTTAAAAATATTTTAGAATATCATAGTTGTAATTTGAATTTATGATCTAAAGCAATATTTTAAACCCGCTTCACTACTATATTTGAATTTGGGAATTCAAAAGAATTATTTTTACTTTATTATATTATTTAATTTTTTGACGAAGGGTTCCAGTTAAACCCCTTATACGCCACATGCACACATAGTTCAGCACATGCTAGTCATACCTATTGTATAAGAGGCTCACACTTACATGGCTAGACTATAAGACTTGATGATATTTGTATTTCATTTACAAATTTAAATATAATTTAACTTACTTTCTAATTTATCATTAATGGCAAGTTTTTGATGGTAAATACTTACTCATGCTCAGTGTTTAATCCAAAATAGATGGTCAAAGCTAGTATTAAGAAAAATTAGGTTACTAATAACCAAAATTACTTTACTTTTTTGGTAATATAAAAATAAGGAAAATAACAAAAAAATAATAAATAAGGAAAGAAAGCTTATTGTTGATTGCTAATTTGCCCCAGAATTGCGAATTGGACTTTTGAATCAAATAAAGTAAAAGACCGGTTGCATATATTTAGAGATAATCCGATGTATGTACAAAATGAGATATGGTTCCTTATATAAGGATACACAATTGTAACGATTTTCCTACTTAATTCTGACTCGTTAATGGTATTAATTATCTTGATTGCGCATTACCAAATTTAATTGTAACGGTTACAGTAATAATAGAGGATCACCCATAATCAAAGCTAATGTGGATTCCCCTTCCTTATTTATAACAGATTCATGAATCTTCCCCTTTTACAGTCTTCATTCATCTCGTATCTATTTCTTCTTTTCCAGCTATTAGATCTGGTACCTCCTATAATAAAACCGTGGGTGTTTTATTAGTACCTTTTTGTGTTTCTTTATTGACCCAATTATAAGTGCCACTTATCACCTTGCTAATGGTCCACCTATCACGCCTTTTTTCCACCAATACAGATAGTCCCCCGACTTTCTGAATATTCTCAACTGAATATTCGGGAACTGGTAAGTTTTTATGGTGGGAATGTCTTGCCGCCTATTCCCAACTATCATAATTCCTTCATCAGAAACGATGAGACATATAGCATGTCAATTTAATGCTCAGGACACATGTATCGTCGTAATTGGTTCTACAATTTTTGCCGCCTTTTTAGGGTTTTTCTGCGGCTGCATCAGTCACAAAGTGACGGTTTCATGATGACAGTTTATAATGACTGTCTCTAATGACGGTTTCTTTCCCCTATAAATATCATATTATACACAGCTTTGAATATTCGCTTCTTCTCTCTTGCATTTACTTTAACTCTTCTTGTAGTTCCTCTTCTTTCTCTGTATTTTCACCATAAGAGATGTCTTCTCGTTCTTCAAACCCTTCTTCATCGTCAGACCCTCATAAGGTAGTGATTATTGATGAACTCCTCCCTTCTTCTTCCCCCACGAAGAGTAGAAGGGGTGGCACACTACGTAGTTTAAGTTCTTTATCTACCCGTAGTTCTACCCCTTCTCAGAGTGGTACTGTCAAACTTTTCTCCTCTAGAGCTAGAACTTCCATAACCCCTAGATCTTCCTCTAGAAAGAGAGATCACAATGAACCTATGCAAGAACCCATTGTATTATTTTTCCTCAAGAATTTTCCTTTATATTAGATTTCGAATCTATGAGAAAATAGGTTTCTTCCATAGCATCTCTTAACCCTGCTGATCATTATCCTAGTTTGATCACTCCTGGCCTCCTTTCCTTGGTTTGTCGTGAATGCCATTGGAAACCTGATTTTCCAGTGATGACCCCTAGTGCTGATGATAGAATTACCTCTTACCATGAAGGTTATTCTTTGTTTATACCTACCCTTTCACTTTAGGATTTAACCCTCATATTGACCCCGTAATTATTGAATTTTGCCGTTATTTCAATGACTGTCTCAGTCAAATAGGTCCGATTATATGGAGGGAAGTAGTTTGCCTTCGTTATTTGTCAAGTTTGGTTTCTACTCCTTTTACTTTTCATCACTTGCTACACCTGTATTTCCCAAAGCTCTTTCGCGAGGGTGTTTTTTCTCTTGTGGCAAGAAGTAAGAGAGTTTTAGTCAGCACCGAGGATGACCATGACCATGGCTGGTGTGTCCGGTTTGTAGCTGTTCCCACTCGTGACTTAGTGGGTGATAAAATATGCCCGATTTTTCAGCAACCATGGAAGTTTTCATAGAAATTCCCCACTTTAATGATTGGATAGAAAAAATATTGACTGCTGCTCCGATGGATAAGAGATCTTGGAAATTTATTTCTCAGAAGTTTTGATGGAAAGTGAAGACCCGCGGTATATTTTTATTCTCTTGGTTTCCCTTCCCTTTGTTCTTTCGTTTCTTTTCCTTTGATCCATTTTGCTTGTCATTTTAGGGTTTTCCATTCATGGAATCAGCCCCGCTTTCGTTCCTTCTGCTAGGCTTTTCGTTAGCTCTGCACAAGAACAAATTCTAAGTGTATCTTCCTCTAAGAGGAAGAATGGTGAAGCCGTGGCTCTAAAGAAGAAGAAAATAATGAAGAAGGTTCCTTAGTGAGAAAGCCACGAGTCAGAAGGCTATGGTTTTGGATGATGAAGCTACTATCTCTCAAGAACCCCCCCCCCCCC
>MCJB01010122.1:22796-49031 GCA_002018475.1 Nicotiana obtusifolia | reverse complement strand
AACCCCCCCCCCCCCAGGCTATGTGCTATTAATCTTTTTGACGAGCCAGAGAGTGTCCACTTAGACATCTCTAATAAAGATATTGATCATCCTGATAATCCCCCCTCAAGTCTTGTTGATAGATTTTTCGCCCAAGGATTTGAGGATGAAGAAGATTTTGGCCCCGTTTCTAAGAAGCCACCACTTGCCTTTCTTCTAATGACTTCAGTTACTACTGCTGTTAATCCTCCTATTTATGTTGCTCCCTTACCTACAACAGCCCTGGTTGCTGTCCCTACCACTGCGTCTTGTGAAGAAGCTAGGCCTTCTAATGATAGACAAGGCATGAAAAAAAGCTTGATTGAAGTCCCCGGTGGTGGGAATCTACTAAAGAAATCAAGTCGAGCTGCTGTATGATTGAAGCCATTGATTGTCCCCGTGGAATGGAAGAAACATGAGTCCCATAGCTCCTTGACTTTAATGACTGATGTTATTCATTCTGCCTTCAAGGTATATCCCTATTCTCTTTATATTCCTTCTTTTTCTTTCATGTTTATAACTCTTCCCCTTGTTTGATTACAGATCAATTTGACAAGTACGGAGCTTATGAGGAGGATTTCTTGGACTGATCAATAAGTGATTGAACTGCGCATCAAAGCTGATAATTGAAAAGGAACAATTTGAAAGCCTCCAACTTGAAAAGGATGTTCTAGGTGAGGAAAAAGAAGCTTTGGAGCAACAATTGAAGATAACCACAGCCAAATTAGCGATTTTGAAGGCTTCTTCCAATCAAGTTGAAAAGGATAAGGACAGATTGGAATCTTTCTTTGCTGAGCAGCACTCAAAAGCAACTAAAGATATTAGAAGCTTGAAAGAACTTCTAAACCAGAAAGAGGTGTATGCATGTGATTTGGTGTAGATGCTCACCCAATCTCAAAAAGATCACCGTGCCTCTTCTGACAAGATTCAGTTCCTTGAGAGTTCTCTTGCACCTTTGAAGGCATCCTATGAAGCTTCGGAAGCTGAGAAAGAAGACTTGAGGGTTGAGATAGAGCAGTTGGAGAAGAATTATGAAGCTCTTGAAGACAAGTTAACACTTGATGTTTGTTGGGCTTTTTTGAATACCTGTCTCGAGACTTTAACCGAGGCTAACTAGGAGGGTTTTGACCTTAATGCTGAGATCGCAAAGGCTAAGGAAGCGATTCAGCAAACTCAGCAACGTCAAAGCTTCTCAACACCCGAGGATGAAAGTTTCAAAAGGGATGGAGATTGACTTACTCCTGGCGAAGCTGATGTCAACCTTCGTCTTCTCAAGTTGACCCCTCATGCTCCTTAGTTTTTACCCTTTGTCTTAAAAGTGACTGGTGTTGGTTTTTGTTGAAACTATTTTTGTTTTTGTTTCCAAGTGGTTTCAAGTGATTTCTGGGAAGTTTTCCCTTCCCTGTTTTTAGGATTATGATATTAATAACATTTTGTTGCATATTATGCCTTTTTGCTTTTTAAGTTTTTGAGCTTATACTTGCATTCAAAAATACTTTAATAGACCGCGCCTTTAGTATGCATGGGTTTTATATAAAAGAGGGCCCTATTAACAACACTAATAAAGATGACGTCTCATCTTCATATTGGTGCAAAGATATGAAATATGAAGTAATTTGAAGAAGTTTTATTTTTGAACTTTCAAATAAATTCATGTACAATATTTTCACAATTTTTTTCTTTATAGCAGGTTTACAAGTATGGGTACTTTTTCCTGTGATTAAATGCATGGCCTTAACTTAAAAGCTCGTGGGAGTATTCTGTAGGTTCTTCAACTCTTTACTGCCCATTCTTTCTGCGAGCTTGAAAATTTTGAAAATTTGACATTTTCTTCAAGGCTTTTCCTTTGGAGAAGCTATGCTTTTGTGGTGTACATCTTATTTCCTTGTGTACGTTTCCATATGCATAGTCCCCCCTAGTGTATGAGCGTTGAAGCATGAGGTCTCGAACACTGGATTAGCTCCTTACTTTGGTCTTTTCCCACAAAAAAGAAAATACACACGGGACTCAGAGCTAACTTTTTAGATGATGACTGCTTAAACGTTGCCATCAGAATTTTTGTAACTTATACCGAAAATAATTAAGTATTCCGCGTGTCTTTTCGGTCTAATGTCATCATCTGGTACATGCTAGCTTTTTGTCTATCATCTAAAATGGTTAGTAAAACTTAAATGAACAAAGTAAGAAATGAACTTCTATGATACATGACCGTGGGTATTGACTTCTTCAGAAGTAATACTTCTTCAAATGGACTGCATTCCAGTGGGATGGTAACGCCTTGCCGTCCATACTTTCCAACTCGTATGCTCCTTTTCCAGCGATGCCTTTAACTCGTTATGGGCCTTCCTAATTTGGACTCAGCTTTCCTGCATTTGCTGCTTGTGTTGATTGAAATTTTTTGAGGACAAAGTTCCCAATTCTGAAATACCTCAAGTTCGTCTTCCTGTTGTAGTACGTTCAATTATCTATTTTTGAGTCGCCATCCGAATCAATGTTTCCTCTCTTCTCTCTTCTGTCCAATCTAAATTTATACGAAGTTCTTCTTTATTTTTTGCTTCATTTGTATGCGTGTATGTTGTGCTTAGTTACCTTATTTAAGTTCCATATACAAGCGAGAAGGGAGTTTCACCCGTGCTTATTGTTACCGTCGTTCGGTAAGCCCATAATACCCCCAGCAGTACTTCTGGCCACTTGCCTTTTGATTCTTCCAATCGCTTCTTTACATTGTTGATGATGACCTTATTTGTCGACTCAGCTTGACCGTTAGCTATAGGGTGATAAGGTGCCGAAGTAATTCGTTTAATCTTCCAACTTTTGAAAAAATCAGTAACTTTTGCCCCTTTGAATTGTGGCCCATTATCACAAATGATTTCCTTTGGGACTCCAAATGACATATTACATTTCTCCAAATGAAGTCCATAACTTCCTTTTCTCGCACTTGCTTCTACCTATTTTGACAAATAATCAGTTAGAATTAACAAAAACCTTACCTTTCCCTTAGCTCTAGGTAGCGGACCTACGATATTCATTCCCCAATTCATGAATGGCCACGGCAATTCTGCCGGTCAATGCATATTATTAGCGTATCGTTGGCTCTTATTGCACCTTGCTATGAAAATTTTTTGCTTCATCTTACAATTTTGGCCAATAGTATCCTGCTCTTATTAGCGTTTTTACCAACGATCTTCCCCCAGCATGATTACGACAGTGCCCCTCGTGTACTTCTCTCATTACATATTCTATTTGTGAAGGTCCAAGGCGCCGTGCTAAAGGTCGACCAAACAAATTTGTGATATAAATTCCCCTCTATCAGGCAATTTTGAGAAGCTTTCAACCATAGCAATCAGGATTTCTTCTTATCCTTGGCAAAATTCCATGCTGCAAAATGTTCACAAACTCGTTTCTCCAATCCCGAGTTAAATTATTGAAATTTACCTCATTCTTGGCTTGGTCGAGGGCTGAATGAAACAAGTTTACCAAAACTGCATTTTTTGTATTTGTCGCATCAGCTGCGGATGCAAGATTTGCCAATGCGTCCACTTCTGTGTTTTCCTCCCTATGTATTTGTACAACTTTCCGTGTTTGGAACTGCCTCAGTAATTCCCGTACCTTTTCTAGGTATTGTTGCTTCATGTTTCTATTGCCACATAAGTTCCTTGCATTTGGTTTACTACCAGCTACGAGTCACTTTTGATTATGATTTGTTCAATACCAAGCTTTCTTACGAGCTCCAAATCTGCAACCACAATTTCATACTCTGCCTCATTGTTAGTAATTGGATAATATTTTATTGCCTGCCTTGTGACTTCTCCTGATGGTGGAATTAAAATAATTCCTAAACCTGCTCCTTTAATATTTGAAGAATTGTCAATAAACAAGGTCCAAGTCCCCATATTGGCTCCAGTAAACACTCGCAGCTCTTTTTCTGCTTCAGGAATCAGGTTCGAGCTAAAATCTACTATGAAATCCGCTAACACCTAAGACTTTATGGCAGTTCTAGGTTGATATATAATATCATATTCGCTAAGCTCTATAGCCCATTTATCTAATTTTCCTAACAAGTCTTGCTTGTGTAATATATTCCTTAGTGGAAAAGCAATTACAACTTAAATGGGATGACACTGAAAGTAAGGTCGTAACTTCCTTGATGCCATAACTAAAGCTAATGCAAGTTTCCCTAAATGGGGATAGCGTATCTCAGCATCTAATAAGGATTTACTAACATAATAAAACGGAGATCACTTTCCTTTTTTTTCACATACCAATATCGCGATTACCGCCACTTCTGACACAGCAAGGTAAGTGAGCAATTTTTCCTCGTCCCTTGGCTTTGCTAACATGGGCGATTTTGACAAGTATGACTTTAAATCATTCAGAGCCTATAGACATTCATCAATCCATTCAAATTAGTTTTGCTTTTTCAATACTGAAATGAATGTAAAACATTTTTCCGAAAATTTGGATATAAACATTCCCACAGCTGCTACTCTACATGTTAGTCTCTATACTTCTTTCTTGCTAGTGAGTACATCAAGTACTTCTTCAATTGCTTTGATCTGCACAGGATTTACTTCAATACCTCTGTTAGAAACAAGAAAACCCAAAATTTACTTGAAGCAACGCCAAAGGCGCATTTTTCCCAGTTCAACTACATGTTGTACTTGCGGAGAATTTCGAAGGTTTCAATCAATTGGAAATGGTCCCCTGCCTGCGTTGACTTGACCAACATATCATCTAAGTAGACCTCCATGGTTTTTCCCAAGTGCTCTTGAAATATTTTGGTCACCAATCTCTGGTACGTTGCTCTAGCATTTTTCAAGCCAAATGGCATGACTTTGTAATAATAAGTCCCCCTTTCTATGATAAATGAGGTATTTTCCTCATCTAGAGGGTCTATTTTTATTTGATTATAACCAGAAAAGGCATCTAAGAAACTGACTTGTGGTAGAATCAATTAACTGGTCTATATGTGGTAAAGAAAATGAATCTTTAGGACAAGACTTACTTAAATCAGTATAATCTACACAAACTCGCTACTTTTCATATTTCTTTGGAACCACGACAATATTAGATAACCAATAAGGATACTTTGCCTCTCGTATTGAACTAATTTTTAGAAGTTTTTGTACCTCATCTTGGATTACTTGATTTTTAAATGCTCCTTGGTTCCTTTTCTTCTGTTTGACAGGTGGGTGCAATGGGTCCTCATTCAGCTTGTAAGTCATTACCTTCGGTGGTGTGTCTGTCATATCTGCATACGACCAAGCAAAGTAATCTGCATTAGCACGTAAGGATTCAATTAACTTACGTTACATTTCCGAGCTCAAGTTTGTTTCGATGTTAACTTTTTTGCCAGGCCAGTGGACGAATAATATTACAACTTCAAGCTCCTTCATGGTTGTTTTGATATTCTCGTTTTCTTCTGATTCTTGAATCATATGAAGTCTTGAATCCATATCAGCTTGACCTTTCGGACTTCCAGTTGAGGTGTGAGTTGAATTATCCTCAACTGAGTTATTTAATTGCTATTTCGCACCTCCGTCGTTGGATGTTGTATTTGCGATGACCACTGAATTATTATTTCGTGATGCCCGTTGATCTCCTCGCAGTTGTCCGATTCCCCACTGTGATGGGAACTTGATGACTTGATGCAACGTGGATGGGACCGCATCCATATCGTGAATCCATGTCCTTCTTAAGATTATATAATAGGCCATGTCTATGTCTATTACCTGAAACTTAGTGTTTTTGATGACACCTTCTACAAATGTAGCTAATACGAATTCCCCTTTCGTAACAATTCTTGAATTATTGAACCCAAATAACGATCATGCTTTTGATATGATTCTATCATTCACTTGCATTTCATTTACCACTCTCAGTAGAATAATGTTTATTGAGCTACCTGGGTCAATTAAAACTCGTTTAACGTTAGTATCATATATAAGTAAAGATATTACCAGCGCATCATTGTGAGGAATCATCAAGCCATCTGCGTCTTCGTCATCAAACATTATGTTGTCTCCTTCGAAAACTTGGCGAACCCGTTTCCCGTGGTTAACGGTAACCTTTGATGTGTATTTTGCCCATTAACTTCTTCTCCTCTGGTTATGAAGTTTACTGTTCTTTTTGGAGATGGGGGCTTTGGTCATTTAAGATTGTTTTCCTTTCTCACTAAACAGATTAGTGAGATAGCCTTGCTTCAGTAGATATTCAACTTCCCCCTATAAGAGCCTGCAATCTAATGTTCTATAGTCATGATCATAGTGAAACTCGCACCAGAATTCCGGATTCCTTTTGCTAGGATCTGACCTCATTTCTTTCGACCATTGTACCTTGTCGCCCATTCCTCTCAGAACAGCCACCAATTTGGAAGTGCTGACATTGAAACTGTAATCTCCTATTTGTGCTTGAGAGTTTGAATCATTGCCTCGTGTGTCCCGTTCCCTTTTGAATCGGGAAGAAGAACTCGTCTCCTTTTGTCTTGATTTTGAATCGAACCGTGCATTTTCTTGTATAGATCGAGAATCTCGTTCCACAAGTCCTATGTAGGGCTTGTACTTGTTTTTACCAGACCTTCTCTCCGATTCTGAACGTCTAGATCCTAGCCTTTCTTCTACCCTTGGTTGATTAATCGTGTCTTCTTCTATTCGCAGTTTTGTGTTGTATCGATTGTATACATCGTTCCAAGTACTTGCAGGAAACTCCTGCAAACTCTCTTTCAACCTCCTCGTTGCTTCTGAACTTTTCTCATTCAAATTACTTGCGAATGCCATAGTCGCCTAGTTATCAAGTACTGTGGCAGCATTATCCTCTCATATTAAAATCTATCTATGAACTCCCTGAACAATTCCGTACTTCCCTGTTAAACTTTGAAAATATTTTCCATCCGTTTTTTTCTTTTTGGGCCCCCGAATGTGCTTTTATAAATGAATCTGCAAGCTTAGCAAAAGAGTCGATAGAGTTTTCTGGTAAGAGTTAGTTCCATGTTAACGCCCCTTTCGTGAGAGTTTCGCCAAACTTCTTGACCAAGACCGATTCAATCTCCTGCTTGGTTAAATCATTGCCTTGTACCCTTGTTGTGAATGCAGTAACATGATCACGTGGGTCAGATGCCCCATCATATTTAGGGATATCAGGCATTTTAAGCTTTTTGGGAATTGGTGAAGGTGCTGCACTTGGTTTCCAGGGCTGTTGCGAATATTTGTCAATACCCACACCCTTAATTACTGGAGGCACTCCAGGTATTTACTCTATATGCTCGTTTTGCTCCTTGAGTTGTTTCTACAAAAATTAGTACTAAACTTTGTAAATTGAAATTATTCGGTGTACATGATCCTCCATCTCTGGACTCGTTTGGTATTTCTCTACTTCCTGAGTTGTCAAGCCCTGAACGTCGATTTTTCAAGGTGGTATTTACTGGTGCTGGAGTTTGTGCATCGTTTGGCAATCTACTCGCAAAAGCCCGCATGGCTTCATTCACGTGTTGTGAAATCAACTGCTTCAAAGTATCTTGCTCATTGATTTGTTCACCCGCTTGAGTCCCATCAGTATGAGAAGCAGACCTTTCAGGTGAACTTTCTCGTGAATGTTGTGGAGTAGCTGTGGGTGTGTGATGTGGTGGAGTTTCACCTTATTGATTCACCTGATCAATTTCGTTAGTAGTAGACATGTTTTGTTGTTAAAAGATGAAATTTGAAAAGTGAACAGATTATTAGATTTTCAGTAAGGGGACCAATTTGTTTAACCCAAAAATAGTTGTTATGGTCAAAGCTACTATTAAGAAAAATCGGGTTACTGATAACCGAAATTACTTCACTTTCTTGGTAATACAAAAATAAGGAATAATGAAAATAATAAGAAAAGAAAGCTTATTGTTGATTGCTAATTTTCCCTAGATTTGCAGATTGGACTCCCGAATCAAATAAAGTAAAAGACTGATTACACATATTTAGAGATATTTTGATGTTTGTACAAACTAAGGTATGAGTCCTTATATAAGAATACACAATTGTAACAGTTTCTCTACTTAATTCTGACTTGTTAATGGCATTAATTGCCTAGATTGCACATTACCAAATTTAATTGTAACAGTTACAATAGTAATAGAGGATCACCCGTAATCAAAGCTAATGTGGATTCTCCTTCTTTATTTATAACAGATTCGTGAATCTTCCTCTTTTACCGTCTTCATTCATCTCGTGTCTATTTCTTCATTTTCAGCTGTTAGATCCGGTACCTCCTTTGTGGGTTTTATCCGTGCCTTTCTGTTTTTCCTTATTGACCCAATTATAAGTGCCACTTGTCACATTGTTGTTGGTCCACATGTCATGCCTTTTTCCACCAATACACTCGATGTTTATATCAAATTAATCAATTTAGTCTTATATTTATTGATTTGTTCTAAACAACGAGTGCAAATAAGTGTTTACTTAGCTTTTATGACCAAAAAATATTGTGGCATTTTAAGACCATAAGTTTTGCGAGGATAGATTTAAACAGGGTTTAATATAGATCCGCAGCTGATTCCTATGTTTTTTGTCATAATGGCTAAACACTTACTTTCATTCCTTGCTTTCTAATTGTCTCAAGTTGATGACTATCAAATTTTAAGTTGACAATAAATAAATAAGAATTGAGCTCTTTTTCAATTGAAGAATTAAAGAATATAGAGAAAAGCCTTGATGATTTAATGAAACTAGAATTATATGGGATTTACTTCCACCTTTCATCTCGTGGCACAAGAAAATAAAAGAGATTATAGTCATCAGCATTTGATGGTAATGAAATTATAGAGAAAATTAAATGCGTATAAAAAAAATAAATAAAGGAACCTATATTGTAATTATGAAACTTTTAAGGTGCCCATACAACTATCAGAAACCTTTGGAGCCTAAATGGAAATATTCCTTCTTTCTGAACTCCAATTTCTATTTCACACTTTTCCTCAAGCCCCCAAAAGAAAACGAAAAACACCTCCAAGTCCACCACCCTATTGCTTCATTTCGTTTCTCATCCATTCTCGAGCTCGCAAAATCCCTTTCTCTCAGTCTCACACACACAGAAGCTGCTCCAAATTCTGAAATGGCAACACTAGGTAGGTTATCGAGAAGAGTCATAGCAACAACTCTCTCCGGTCAACTACGCCGCCACCAGAATCACAATCTCATCCGCCGCTCGCTGGCGACGGAGGCTCAGGCGGCAATAAATGAATCGCCGGATCGAGTAAAGTGGGACTACAGAGGACAGAGGAAGATCATTCCACTTGGCCAGTGGGCCCCGAAAGTCGCCGTCGATGCCTACGTGGCGCCCAATGTTGTCCTTGCTGGTCAGGTGACTGTCTACGACGGCGCGTCTGTGTGGAACGGCGCCGTCCTTCGAGGAGATCTCAATAAGATTACAATAGGGTTCTGCTCTAGCATTCAGGAAAAGTGTGTGGTTCACGCTGCTTGGTCTTCTCCTACAGGTACATTTACGCTATTTGTCGATAAGATTTGAGTTTATATTTCATCACAATGAGCTTATTATGCTGATTAAATTGATGTCTTATTTCCAATTTATTTGAAATTATGTTTGTTTTACGGAATTTCAGTATTTCATTGCTTAGGTGAAGTTGATCTGTTGGATATTGATAGTTGAGTTACATGTTTTGCGAGAAAATTAGTAGTGTGTAAGGTACTTTAACTGTATTGCCAAGAACAAATTGTATTTAGAAGGATTTTGGAACTTAGCGGGGAATGTTGCCTTTGACTGAATGATGTTTCATGTTCTAAAGTCAAATATCTACGTGAACTTGAGTAATCTGGAACCTTGTTGAAAATTCATTGATTAGGACCTTACAATCGAAGCAGTCCATCCTGTCGGAAGCTTTCCAAAACATAGAAAGCTTGTAAGTCAAGTGAACAATTGATTCATAGTTTTGGTAATTGGTTCAATTAGGGACAAGTGTTGCACTTCTTATCTATCTTGTCTTTTCCACAAAAGAGGGGCACTTCCCTGAAGTAAAAATGACTAGACAACATGATGCAAATGATATTTCTAATGCACAAAAAGTATAGTGTATATTCCAAGGTATGCTAATTACAGCAAGACAACATAAGTCCCTATACCCTATGTTTTGAAGTGAAACTGAAAATTTTCAATGGTTCGGGGATTTAAGCAAGAAGAAAGAAGCAAAAGGTACACGTTATTGAAATGAAGTGGTTTCCAAAACGAAGTAGGATTAGGGGAAGAAGGTGGTTGCAGGAAGTGTAACTTCAAAGCTCTAGAAAATGGAAGACTTGCTCTAGTGGGATGCATTTTATGAGCTAGAGGATAAGGTCATCGCAGTAAAGCTCTAAAGAAATTGCAACTTCAAATAACTAAGAAGAGGAGTAGGAGAGACCGGTTTTGAAGCCCTAACTTTAGTAATATTTAGTCGAATTTTTTATTTCTTTTTGCTCCTGATGCAAATGCTAGATAATACACAAGTGAACATGTCTTGCTCTGTTGTTTAATCGCTTCAGCCCTAAAAGCAGTTTAATCTCACTTTGCCTCACTTCGACTCAGAATCAAGCGGGCCTGGACTATGAATGAGAACACAACTTTCATAGTGATTTACAATGTTGAATAGAAAAATCTTTAGGAAAATAAGGATCAATAAGAACTAATGAACTATTGATTGCTTGTTACTTATCACTGTATCAGCATATTACTAGCGGGAGGTGAGTCATTATGAATACATATACAGAAGTAAGCGAAGAAAAATGTTTAAGCAGGAACACAATCTAAAATGTGGGATGGTAAATGCTCTCGAAAGTGTGATTGTCAAATATATTCTACAATGTTAAGTTATTTTGACAAAAAATATACTTGGAAATTAGGATTTTTTAGTTTACACCTATAAACATGTTTCTCTCAATGTTATGCCAAAAACAGTAAGCATCACTAATATATAGGTGTCGGGGAAAGCTTGCGTACCTTGACTAATTCCACGGGATACCTGCCACCTCCTATCAGCAATAGGTACCAGGTAATTTTGTCCCCAAGGCTTGGACATATGGTAAGAAATCACCTAGTGTTTTTGCCTCCATTAAGATTTGAACATGAGACCTCAAGGTTCTCAAGCCACTTCATTGACCACTAGGTCATACCTTTGGATGCATCACTAATACATTTTTACCTTGGCGGAGTTGGTTTTAATTTACTTCTTAAGTCTCAGTTGCCTGCTCGTGGGCTTCAATATGAGGATTGTAGAATTTGTGACGGTGTTATGGAAACTTTAGAAAGACCTCGAATAGATCTGACCTAAGAGTTGTGGAAGTTAAAATGGTAATTACATAAACTTTGATTCAGGTTTTAGCATGTTATACCTATAGGCTATAGTCACCTGCTGCCTGAAACATTGCTCGAACCTCTCTTTTCAGGACTCTGTCTAACAACTATGTTTCGTTTCAGTCAACAAGTAGATAGATTTGCCCGTCGATAAAATACTTATTTTTTATTTGTGTAACAAAAAATACATTTTCTTAATATTTGCTTGTGAATTTAATCCTTCCATGACATTTTCATCTTCTTAATGAATCCACTGCTCTCTAAAAAGAAGAAATACTAATTAAGCAATCAATGAATAGTGTTCTTAGGTTCAAATCACAATGGGGGCAAAAAACACTAGATGATTTCTTCCTATCTGCCTAAACATTACTGAGGCAAAGTTATCCGGTACTTGCGCTGGTGGGAAGTAGCAGGTAGCCAGTGAAATAGTTGAGGTGGGGGTGTAAGTTGGTAAGGACACCACCATCATTCTAAAAGAAAAAGAAATTAATCAATCAATTGCATCTCGAGTCCAAACTATTTGGGGTTTGTTGATGAACCCTCTACATCCATTCTGTTCTAATTGAGCTCGTTTCGTTCCAATACTAGTCTTCATTTTATCTTGTAAGGTAAATTAGAGTTGTCCAAAAGTAGAGGTTATGTAAATCTCACGCTTATCTTTATGTTTGCATAGAAGTGTTCCTTACCCAAAAAAAAAAAAAGAAATGTTGTACCTAGAGGCTAGAAGTGTATGGCCAGACTAAAAAGACTGATGACAGTACTTAACCTAATGTGAATGTGATGACAGTGCTGGTAAAAAATATAAAGAAAAGTAAATCTCAAACATAGAATTATGAAGAAGCAAGTAATAGTCAAGCTGAGAAGAAAGAGAAATAAAGACTTTGAGCAATTCCTTGGGGAAAGATCCCATACTCTGAGTTGCAAAATGCAAAGGGAAGAGAAAGACGGCCTAAGACTCTTTGGTAGAAGGAAAAAGTATGACTATGAGGTAAAGAGCGTCTAAGGCTCTTTGCTAGAAGGAAAAAATAAGAGGTAGCCATGAAGGAGATTGTAGTGACTTGGAGGAAGGAGAATGTAAATAACAAATTATAAGATATAGTGACATCTGATTCATATTATAGGTAAAGATTATTGTTTTTCTAAGTTTTTATCAGTGATTATTGTTTTCTAATAAAAAAAACATAAAAGAAGAAGAATCCGATTTTTGGCATACGCAATTCAGTTTATTGTGTGGTAGGTGGGTGGGGCTGTGGGATGCTGTATCCTCACAGGGGTAACATAACTTGCACAGGCATGCCTCTCATATTCATGTTTTATGCTGTTGGTTGATGTAATGAGTAACCACTTAAATCTTGACCCTGCTGCATTGAAATTACAAAACTGAAGAAAATGACTGCTGCCTCTCACTGTAACATTTAAATGACAAAACTACCCAAAGAATTATATAGAAATGACAGCAAGAACAGTGTGTTTGAATGATCTATCACATTTTCTGTTAGCAACTTAAATAATATCTGAAAGAATGCAGTATTGAAGTTCGGACTTTGGTCTTCCCCTTGAAAGAAGATCCAAATTTTCTTGTGATTTTGCTGATTATGTTCTTATACAACTGCTACGATGTTTAAAACTTGAAACTATTCCAGTTATCACATTCTTAATGTTATGTGGTTTAGAATTGATTTAACGCTTTAAAGGGCCAATTTTAGTTTATGCCTGGTAAGTTATCAAAGAGGTGATGGATTTGCTATGAATTTTGATGAAAATATATAGGGATAGGAAGAATGATCTTTAGATGATAATCAGTGACCTAGAGAATCCATATGATTAGAGTGTCGAGAGAAGTCCTTTACTAGGTATTGGAGGAGAAAAGAATTCATATCAAATATTTGATGAATCCTTTACCAACTCCATCTGAAAGTTTTTAAGATTTTTGATATTTGTGGTTGTCTTTAGTTGCATATCCCTTATTTCACTTAGAAACTGCATCTTCTTGGAGCATTCTGAGGTGACCAAACCTCTATCAGTCTTATCCTCAAGTAGGTTGATTTCTTTTTCCTAGTCCAACTAAGCTTTGCAGCTAAGCAGAATGATATATTATCTATCTTTATCTGTTCCTAGCCGATCAAGGTGCATTTTCATTGGAAAGTACTTGTATGTGATACTTCAACTTTTGCTGTTCGTTTAACAGGGCTGCCAGCAGAAACATTAGTAGACAGGTATGTTACAGTTGGTGCATATAGTGTGTTGCGATCCTGCACAATCGAGCCTGAATGCATTATTGGCCAGCATTCTATCCTTATGGAAGGTTCATTGGTGGAGACTAATTCTATTCTTGAAGCTGGGTCGGTGCTCCCACCTGGGAGGAGGATTCCAAGCGGTGAACTCTGGGCTGGGAATCCCGCAAGGTTTGTCAGGACCTTGACCCATGAAGAGATAAAAGAGATACCGAAGCTTTCTACTGCAATAAATGATCTGGCCAATGCTCACCACTCAGAATTTCTGCCTTACTCCACCGTATATTTGGAAGTTGAGAAGCTTAAGAAGTCTTTTGGAATTTCAATTTAGAATTTTTGTTTGATTGGTTGTACTTGTTGGGAGGTTTTCTTTGGAGAAATAAGAAGATTGTAAGACTCTTTAAGTGAAACTTAGAGTCTCTTGTTTTTCATGTGATTCTACAATCCGATAAGTGAATGTTTGTTCTCTGTTCAAGGATTTTCTTCTGACACTCGGATGTATTTGGTCATCAATACATGTTATGCTTTCCAGAAGCTTGTTGTATATGCTTTGACTTATCCTGTACCAAATTAGATGAAGAGCTATAGGTAACCACATCAGTGTGTAAAGTCCTCTGGGCTGCTCTGGTAATAGCATCGGATCTTGAATGGCCTCATGAGCTAGTCTTGAGCATTGTGGTTTTGCTTGAAAGCATAAAGAAGTTCAATCTGTCGACTGTTCTCCAAATTTTGGAGGGGAAGGAATATGAAATGTAGTAATATATGGTTTTTACAAGTCGAAATCTATTTTGCGGATATCTTGTATTGATCTACTTGTCGTGAATGGTCATTCTTTCTTCTGATGATGCTTAAGATTTGTCTCGAAGTGTTGCTATGTATTACTTTTTGACGAAATGATAGCAAATTAATATCATCGGATTTCAATTTAGCACGATCTAATTCATAATTTTCACCCAACCGAACTCCTCTAACATAATTTTTTACCCTAGTAGGATCAGTATAACTGATGCTTAACGTTCAAGAGTTGCTCTTGTAAGATTTTGTTTCTTCAAATAATTAAGTGATCATCAGATGGAAGCCGGCAGAGGCAATGTGCCTTTTATTCCAAGTTCAAGACCATAGAAAAAACGCTTGTGAATGTGCAAGGGTCAAATACCATCTTTTCCAATTAATTTCTTTGGGCCACAGTTGTTGCAGGTGGATATGAGTTCTGCACAGAAAGGGACAAAAGAATTAGGTGAGCATATTTATTCATTCTTATTTTTTTTTTTAAAAGGTTAGGGAATCTTTAGTTTCTATATGTCTTTTTAGCCCATATAATCACGAATCAGAAAAAGAATTCCAATGATTATATATAGCACAGGCCATCAACTAGATATTCTTGCTAGTATAATAGGTCGTACGAACTAATAATTGTGAAGCACTTAAACAATTTGCTTCCACATTTCTTGTTGAGTTGTTATGTTGAATAAAAAACACTACTTCAATATCCCACGATCAAAAGTTAAAAAGTACAGCCAACGAACACTACCAGATCCAGTGTGATCCTTGTTTGGTTATCTTAAAGTCTACATTTTCAATAGCATGGTACAAGGGATGCGATAATATTTTATATCAATGTTGCTGATTGAATTCCATTTTATATGCAACAATTGAACAAGTCTACAGATAAGGCTAAAGTAGAGAGAATATGTGAAAAGTTATTTGACCAATTAAAACAATTTTAGGGCATCAAATAAATGGTTTAAGAACGCATAAAATAAACTGAATCATCACAGCTTGTGTCCAAATGGTGCCACAATTTTATTTTTTTTGGGGGTAAAATCTAAGGTAAAACAGAATAAGAGATTAGTCATATTCCTTTTCCTTTATTCGAAAACGTGATTCCACCACTGTTTAACCATATTTGTGAGTGTGGTTATACAGAATTTAGGGAGAGAAAAAAAAAATACATATTTAAGCAAAATATACGATCTATTATAATGACATAATAGTGATGGCGTATTGACAACTATGAAAAAGCAGATTTATAAATGAAAATTAGGTTAGGTTAGCAAAAAGTTGACAAATGACTAAAAAGCAATCTTTGTAAATGCAAACAGAAATATAATTGAGGGAGAGGGGACCTATTTTTGTGACATTTTAGGTGTTTATCATCAACCACTACGTATGTCGTGGAAAGCTCATTTGACTTAATCTTATGGTTTTTTTACTATAAATTCCAATAATACTATTTTTCTTTCTTATTAGTTATTCCCTTTTCTCCTCTCTAAATTAGGGTTCCATCATTTACTACCATAAACATGCCGGCTATTAGAAATATTGCAACAACAAGCTCTTAGTTTTTGATGATCTACAACACATGAAGTGGAAAGGTAAATTAAAAATCTCTTATTCTTTTTTATTTTTCTCTTTGCATTTAGCAGCATATGTAAAGCTTGTAGAATGATGTTGGAATGGCTCAATCAAATCAAATTCCCCAAACATTTTGTGTCATTTAATTTGATTGAGCCGTGCCAATATCATCTTAGCCTCTTCTATCCTTTTTGATATCTTTTCTTTCCATTTCTTTGACAAATATGGTGAAGCTTATGCTGATCCTGATCAAGTAAAAACATAATGTTTTGTTTACATATATTGTCTCTAATCTCTAATAGAACAAAGAATATTTCAAGATGTCAATGGGGTTTTACCTTCTTGTCAATTTCCCTTCAAATATTGGACAAATAATTTTCAGTAGTTTTTCTTTTCTGTACCACTAAGTATCACTTCTGTAATTTCTTATTTTTTGATTTCTATCACCGCCTATTATTTTTTGTTTCGGTTATCTTATTTTCTTGTTGTTGTTACTATTTCTTTTTCCATGGCTTATATACTACCATATTTGTTTTCATGACTGCTGTAATTGTGTGCTTTCTTTGAGCCACGGGTCTATCGGAAATAACTTATCCACCTTCACAATGTAGGGATAAGGTCTGCCTGTACACTACTCTCACCAGACTCCGCTTGTAGAATTTCACTGGATATGTTGTTACTGTAATTTGATGTTACTATTGTAGATGATATTTACCTAAATAGAACGTCATCATTTGGCATAACACAAATATTGGGATAACATTTGAGATTGTATGAATTATAATGGTACATAAACTGAGTCTGGCATTCTGATATGAAATTTGTAGCTTAAAAGTAACATGAAATATGAGGAAAAGTTCTTGTATCATAACATTAATTTTTTCCTTTTCAAGAAACTATATAGGAGTATGATTCTTAGCATATCATGGAACAATAACACCACGTAATTTAGGATGTGAAGAGAACCTTTTAGTTGGATAAGTTTTTTATGCTCTAGTGTAGTAAAGTTAAATGTATCAATTAACATTGTTTGTAGTGTCTAAGTTGGGGCACAGAAAATGATTATGATACCCTAAGATTATTTTGTATGGAGTATAACTATTATTAAAGTTTGTTGTAATTTTTTTTTGGTATTTGGTTATCTAAAAATGTTATTTAATACAACTTGTTTATGTCATACGCACACAAACAACTTATATCGTTTTTAAGCATAAACTATTAGCACGTAATACAGATCGATATGCATCCTAATGTGCCATATTCGCAATTCACCAACTTCTCATTTTGGAAACGTAATAATAGCAGGGAAAAAGAAAAAGAAAAAGAAAAAGAAAAAGGAAGCTTCATCCAGTGATTCATTATATATGCTTCTTACTTCTTAGGATGTAATAACAAATATTTAATCATAATCCTTTTTGCTGCTTAAAAAATGAAGTCATGTTAAATTTTAAGGCATTCGGGACAGTAAGTTACACGCATTCTTCGATTACGAGTAACCTTCTTTCTTGTATTCAACATTGATTTGAGTCTGATTCGAAGAAAGCTTGAATAAATGCTACTAATGAGGTTTTCGTGCATTCTCTCAAGTCAGCTTCTTAGGTTGGAGGTTCCTATTTGCATTCAGGTTTTTCTTGTTGGTTTCTCTTGGAGTGATTAAAGCTTCTAGAAAAGGCTTTTAATCGGAAATAAGATAATAAAAAAAAGTAAAATAGTACCATAGTAAATCTATGATTTGCCTGATTTGCCCTCTGTCAAACCATTTATAAAGCATATTAGGTAGTAGTATTAGTCTTGTACTCTCGTTCTCCGTCATAACATGATAAAGGTGTGGAATGTATTCCTATATCGTACCAATAGGTTGTAGTATTAGTCTTGTACTCTCGTATTTTTAGATTTATCTTCGAAAACAACCTCTCTAACTTCACAAGGCAGGGTAGGTCTAGACCCCACTCTAGAATTTGTTGTTGTTGTAAACGATGCTACAAACCAAAGGGCACCGGCAACGATACCAAGTTTCGTCATTTATTCGTCAGCTGTCCATTCTGTTATCCGAAAGCAGTTTCATTTTTGGATTACTTTAACTGTTAAATTCTCTGTTTCTGTATTCTTTTCTCTCTTAGATCTCTCCTTCAACATTTTAAAATTCTTCTGTTTTTGTAGTCTTCTCTCGTGTAAATTTTGACACTTCGGCAAGCTAATCGTTTGTTTAACTCTCTAATAACATCGCTTTCAAAACTAGTAATAGCATATTTTAAAACTTGCAACTTCCAATAATATCATCATTCGACAAAAGTTGCAACAGTCAACAACTTTACTCGGTGGAAACTTGAGTATGCTGAATAAGTCGTTTACTAGGAATATACATAATGGGTGTCGTCAAGATGATGTTATAACATGTCTCATTCCAAGATGCTAATATAAAATTATGTCAAATTTGTTGAACCATTTTATTTTTTATTTTCCTTTTGGTGATTCTCAAATCAATGACTGGCAGAAGATATCATGTACAACTAAGAATTAGAAGGGTTTGAGTGAAAGATTGGTATAAAAAACATGCATTTCAGAACAACTTAGGCCATGAAGGCAGCATGAGGAGAGTAACTAAGCATGCCTAGAGATCTCGAGAGAATAGTGACAACTGAAAATGAGACAATATCGCATGTTTCACAATATTAGCCAACGCGAACCCTCAACTGATGGTCCCAAGAGTCAAAAACATCATAAATTTTGCTAATCAGAACTCTAAGTTGAATGAATGTCCACAAGTTTAGCTGTAATTAGTCATATGGTTTACCTAAAAGATACCCCAGAAAGGTCAGCGTTCCTTAAAAGATGGTTTCTATCATTAAGTCAGACCATCCTCAGCTGTTGACATTCGATATATCTTCTATTATCCCTTTACCATCCATGGCATCAAAGAAGAAGAAATTCTTAAGAGGATCTCCTTTGCCAGAAATTGCTTTTATCACCTCCTGCAAAGGAAGAGAATTACAACACATTAGTAAAGAAGTCCAAAAGTCTTAGTCAACACAACAGTGGCATAATTACCTGTCCAAGAATTCCTCCCATGATTGCACAGACCGGAGGAAATTCGCTTCTACTTGCAATCAATCTTTGCAGAAGAGAATCTGGGATCTGAGATTCATTTAAGCACTGTAATCAAGAGGCAATATAGGTTAACAACCTAGAGGAAAGGAATGAAATTTATATACAAAAGCATATCAGATTCCGGGGATATACATGTGCCTCACAGAGTTCCTTTCTCAACTTCTGAACATTTGGAAGGTCATCAGCAGAAGTTTCTCCAGGATTCCGGCCCTCAAGCTCTTCAAACCTTTCTATAACTGCAACAAGAGTTAGTGGTCAAGGAGTCAGGTGACAAGCCACATAAATAAATTATTCTTCCGCTCAAGCTATATATCAGAAGAACGTGTTATCAATTTGTCACCATTATTACTATTCAGATCACTAACAATAAGATCGTCATTGATATATTACACGTTTAGGCTGCCAAAATTTGGATTATGACCGGAAACTGCCATTAGTCAACAACATTCACTACAACTAAAAGACATTTTGGAAAAAAGCATAAATAGCATGCGGCGAGAAAGAAGTCAAGTACATGAAGTCATAAATTTCGGACAGTACCCAGTCAAGTTTCTCAAAAATATTCATGCTTGTCAATTATAATTAACAACATAGTATTTGAATAGCATGTGCAAGTCCTCTTTTCTGACAAGTCCTGGATGAGAATACTGCCTGCTGGAGATAAACGTTTTCTATATGTATTTCCCAGAGGCGGGAGATAAGGGAGGGGGGGCACGATTATGCTAACATACTGCATGCTGGAGATTAACATTTGCCATAGGCCCACTTCTCAGATGTATATGATTGGTCCTTACTTTCTGTATTTCCGATCTATGGACAAACAAAAGTTATCAGAAATTAAGCAAATCATCATAGTTCTGACTCAGATAACTCTCTTTCTTTATGGAATGCTGAATACCAAGTGACATTTAGCAAATCTCAGATAAGAAGTCGCTGTATTGGACAACCCATCACAATAGCTGCATAAGAAATTACAAGAAACTGAGAAATACAATTACCTCTCATTGCAAAGTATAGCTTTGACATCCTCTTGGGTAGAGATCTCCAGGGGACTGCAATGGCTTCCTGCAAATATTAATCTTAGGGCAATTGTGGCAATACTCGGCAACATACGAAACCCTATGGACTTAAAAAACGAGTAATGATGAAGTCAAGCTTTTCATTCGATATTTTTGTTAACGGGATATGAAAGGGATTCTTTAGTGCACATTTTGTTGTTAACGGGGTTCGAAAAGGATTCTTCATTGTGTAGAAAATGTTATAGTGTAAGGTAATTTAGGTATTTGCCAGTACCTTTCGACAATATTATGACTTCAGAATTGGACGTAAATTTTATTCAAAAAGTTTCTGCATTTCTGTCCTAGTTTATTGTTATGAAGATTAATACCCAAAGAATTTCAAATCTAGATGCAACCAAATGTGTCTGAATTTAAACTAGAACTGGAAATATGAACTATATCCATGCTGACACTGGTAATAAACAAATTGCCAAAGCTGTAATCAATGTCTGGGAATCGTTAGTACAGAAAAGGCAATGACGGGAGACAAGGTGCAAAAGAAACCACAGGAAGCAAGTTTTGGTGATTCATCAATGGCATTGACAAAACATTCAGAAGGATGTGGTATGTAGGGAGATCATCTCTGTGCTTTGTATTCTAGTTAGTCTGAATCATAGACTTGCACAATATGGACAATCACTTAGGCAAATTGTCTACAATTAAAAGCTGCCTTATACTTTTACAAGCTACACAAATACACATACAGATTTAAGCTGACCATCAAGTAGTAATAAATGCATTGAGACAAGGTAAAAAGTGAGTTGAGAAATGGAAACACAAACATCAGGCTCTGTCTTCAGAAGGCGAAACATGCATGCTATAAGCTTGCGATACGAAATAAAATATCATTTGTTTGTTGGAACTACTATAATGTCTCCAATCTTTGATAGTCATGATATATTTTCTGCTAGACACATAGATGTTATAAACTTGAGTCTGAAAAAATTTCTAAGATTGACCTAAATGAGAATTTGTTTCAGTTTTAACTTTCAATTGGACTATGCTTTTGCTGACTAAAGACTTCAAAATTTATTTAACCTAAAAATATTTATCATAAATAGAAAGATATATATAACTTCAACAGTGGAACAAGTTAGCAAAATACTATTATGGCTAAATAAAAACAAATATTATTAGTTTATGCTTCAATGAAGTTATACCTCAAAACTTGGATACTGCAATGTGCATTCCATCGTCTCTTCATTTTTTTTCTGCAAAAGTAACAGAGAATTTACTGAAGGCCTTGAGGTCCAATTTCTTTTAATATGAAAAAGACATAGACCAAGTGGACAAAGAGGGAAAAAAAGATCAGTGACTCTACGTTAATCATTTAGGGAGGAAGATTACATTTAAAAGAGAAAAGGATATAATCCAGCAGAACAAAGAGGAATAAACAAAGAAATGAGTTGGTTATAACCTTACAGTAGCTGTAATTCTGCAAGTCAACAAATATCTCACCACAGGAGTCTCGGCATTCTACACTGTAAAATGCAACACGCTTTGGCAACTTGTGACACTTAGCATTTACTGATTTCTGCAAAAGGAAACATTATCAAAAGAACTATTGTCAGTATTTCCCGAAAGGTACCAGTTAGGAAGGAATCTGATAATTTTATTAGAGATTAGTTAAAACAGCATATAATGGAAGGATAATTTTACTTTCGTCAAAAGGGAGCAACAGCTAACAACAACAACATCAAACTTCTGAAAGAAATCAGCGTCAAAATTGAAGAGAGCACCTGAAAAATATAGTATAAAAGTCACATGAGAAATTTCCAACAGCTTTGAAACAGAAAAATTGATTTTGACATTAAATAGACAAAGTTACTTAACACATAACGAAATGTCAAAAACAAGTACATCAGGAAGTCAAGCTAAAAAATAACATAATAACAAGCTTATTGTACTATAGGATTTGCAATTATTGAATGAGTTATCTAACAGCTTAAAATGCAAGGGTGCATTACAGCCTCATTCAGTGGTCAGCTTAAAGGAAAATCACTATTATAATGTAAGCAATTAGATGAACAACCAGACAGCTGAGGCAAAGTTGGGAGGTAGTGAGAGTTTTCTTTGGCTGACATTGAGCTGATTTAGATTCAGGTGATTATGGCCGTTTGTCAAAAGATTCTAGAGGCTAAGGTTACAACACCACGTGGCACGGAAATTTCCTGATGCACTACGGCAGTGAATCAAGAAAAGCAATTCTTATTCTGCAAAATAAGTAACAAAGTTAAGAAGAAACCTTCTTTTTTTGTGAGACATCCTAAGCTTTTCCCTTGAAACTGAGTATACTTATCAAAGTAAAAAGGGCAGCCCGGTACACTAAACTCCCGCTATGCGCGGGATACGGGGAAGGGCCGGACCACTAGGGTCTATTGTACGCAGCCTTACCCTGCATTTCTGCAAGAGGCTGTTTAGTACACTTATCTAATTATCCTCCGCATTCTTTTTGACAGATGATGCTAGTGAAACTGTGATGCTGTGCTTAGTCATTTATAATTTCTAATTTGCGTTTTAAATCCCCACCTTACTATGTTCCTTTCATCCTGCATTCAGCTTGAGACTCCATTCGGTGAGGCAAGCATGACATAAGAAGCAATGTCCAGATAAAGCAACAACAATGAAAATGCAAAATTTTGCATGAGATAGAGGAAAAAAGCAAACTAATAGTTCATCCAAAATAAAACCAACCTTTCTCTACAGCAACAGAAACCATAGGGTTGAAATCCTTCAATGAATCACAGCAAAGCTCAGCAACGGACTTCCCATGGAAAACATTTTCACCGGGAGGAATTAAGAAATTAGCTAATAATAGTTCTTCTGTTACCAAGCGATCATCATTTAGCGTCAAACTACCTACTCCAGCTAAAACAATATTCTTGCAGAACTGGGAAAAGAAAGGTAAATAATTAAACAAAACATAGACAAACAAATAAGTTAGAACAAGTACAAGAAGCTAGTCAAAATTAATTTTAGCAACTGGTACTCCAGATGTTCGATAGGAACATATCAAGGGGCCAATAATCATGACGTGTAATATTTATGAAATAAAGCTTGGTGAATTATCATGTAATAGCCCAATTCAAAGAGACAATACTATAATTAGTGATTCAAATGTTCTGTTGAGCGTTGCTGCAAAAAACACTGTGCCATAGTAAAAATATATTAATAATAAAAAGAGTTCAAAAAGTAGAAAAGCTACCTCAACACTAGTTCCTTTCAGTCCACTAACAAATACATGAGATTTGCTGAGCCTGAAGCAAACAACAAATAATACAGATTGAAATCCAAATCGAATAAATAGAGATGTTCTACTACTTATTTTCTTTATTTCCAAATAAAAAGCTGGTATACAAATTTATGTGTTTAAGTCGATGTATATTTTTTTTCTTTTTTAATCAGCAAGTGGATGTACATGCTAAACAGCTATCTGTTCGTGACGCGTCATATTGATATTTACCTTCTCTGAGCATCAACACCCCAAACCCTAATTTGACGATCATAAATGGCAGTTTCCTGCTCCGTCAATTGTTCACCTTCTGTTCCCATTTGTCCCAATTGCAGCCTGAAAAAAAAAATAGCATTACTCAAGTATAAAGCAATAGCAACGAATTATAAACTCAAACCAAATAGAATCTGTTCAATGTAATTGCATAAAGAACGCGCGCAATAACAAATAGAAACTCCCCGACCCGCACCCAACTCAAAAAACCTCCGAGTCGGGTTCGTTTCAAAAAGAAGAAAAAAGAAGACGACGAAGTAGTGGAAAGAGAGCATACACTCAACCACACAAGAAGTGAGCTTGTTTGCAGAAGAATAAAGGGTTCTACTTCGTACCGTCTCTGTTTTCTTCTCTTTGGTTTTGCTTTCTGTTTGGTCAAATAGTGAAGTCAAAGTAAAACTGATTCAAAATTACTCCTCCTATAAATGATGACTTCCATTTCAAGATTTAATTTTCCTAAACTTTGATATGAGAAAAGTTGTTAGCAATTTATTACAACTGTTTTTTAAGGAAATATAATTTTAAAAGAATGAAACTAATCTAGTGTTTTTTAATTTCAAAAAGTTGATGAAATTAATCCAAAAGCTTATGTTTCAAACTTCAAAATATTTTGAAGTTGAAAAATGCATCAAGTTGACAAATTAATACTTATTTAAAATAATTTCTAAATATTATTTAAAATATTTGAGCCAAAATCTATAGTCAAACGGGATATTCTCCTATGGTATCTTCTTAATTGATATCATACTCCTTAAAACTGCACTCTATGCTAATCGAACTTGCAAAAGAACTTTTCATCCTAATAAGACGTTTTACGTTTGAGCCTCGAATATAGTATCAAATGTTTATCCTAAATCATTTATCATGATAAAGTGATAAATTAAGAAGAGGAAGTGTATTATTTAAAGGATTGTTACACGAATAGTCGGTCAGATTCACGGTTTACTTTTCCTAGCTGGTATACATCGATTATATATTGATTAATACACATAGTTATACACATATTGTACATGAATTATACATTGTTATACATCTACCTGCTATTTTTAGTTTAAAAGATTAGATGGACGGCTATTTGAGTTAATCCATCTCTTAAATAATGAAGAAATTATTTAATTATAGTTTTTGTGATATTACAATAATTGTAAAGACATTTATTATGTATTTATTGGTTTAGTTTAAACGTTCGATATGGGTAAGTTTTTACTCTCTAAGAAGGAGGATCCTTTTGGTAAAAAGTGCTTTATCCAGAGTGGCCGGGGTTTTATACAAATCGAATTAGTAGGGTTTCAAAGCAAATACTAGACACCAACTTAGAAACCAAAAAACAAGAGTGTAACAAATTGAGAGAGACTATAGCAACGTTTTCGCAACAAAATAAAATATGAAATATACCAAAAAATATAATAAGAATAAGTATTTCTTGGACATGCTTATATTCACATTAAATTTCAATTCAAAAGTTCGATTAAACATTATAAAGAAAATTAGCAATCAGATTGCGGATAGTCTTAAGGAGCACATCTGGAGTAACACAAGAGATTTGCAAAAATTAAATCCTCCTGTTGGCAGTTTCTTTAAGAAAAACTGGAAACCTTATTGAACAAAAAGAAAATAGTCACAGAGATTTCCATAATTTCTAAGTAAAGAAGTACAAAGTAAACATCGACGCAAGTCAACAATTCTCTCCTTTTTTTAACAATTTGAGATTCGAAAACAACAACAACAACAACAACTAAAGGGGAGTGTTCCCTATTAGAAGTTATTCTTAAGGATAAAACCGAGATCTTAGATTAAGGGTGAAGAAATCTCACCTATATCAAACAATTCTAGTACAATTGTATTATTTGCTTCATATTGGTGTTCAATCTTAACTAGACAAAAGTTGTTATGTGCATCTTCGTGAACACAGATTAGATACCAACGCAGTACCTGTATAATTACTGGTGGCAAAATGAACCTTTTAAAAATAAATCAAATATGGATAAGACTCATATTATCCACTTGAAAAATGAATAATCAATGGATGATGAGTTTAACTTCTACATTTACAAAGACATAAATTGGAGGTTCTTCAAGTTTGGAAGATTATATTATCCGTTGGTTAACCCATTTCTATCTATATTAAATATAGGTCCTACCGAATACTTTATTCATTTTTGCATTACTCGTTTTTATTCGTTTATATCTGACTCGACTGCCGTTATTATTTGGTAGGAAAACAAAGTAGAGCGCGAATGAAGCAGACATTATAGTATGTACCTGCCAAACATGGGAATGAGTATCTGACATCTTGTTAAAATAACATGTTGTTCAATTTCTTCTTCTTCTTCTTCTACATGACATAATATCTTCAAACCTGAAGCCCAACATAAATAAATGAATAAATTAATTTTATATCCATTGGGGGTTCATATATATTTCACCTATATATAATATATGGAGTTTACTACGGTAATCATGATGAAATTTAACTGACTAACTTACCAAGGTTTTTGTCATAATCTTGCTTTAGATTAGTAGGCATGGTTAATGCTCCTATCCAAGAAGAGGACCTCTTGTTTTATGCTGCTTTTGGTATCTTTTCTCTTTACAGATAATTCAGGAGAAGTTGAAAGAATGTAAAACGAATGAAAATCCAGAA
>MCJB01010122.1:0-22724 GCA_002018475.1 Nicotiana obtusifolia | reverse complement strand
GGGGGGGAGGGGTTGGATTCATTTCCATTCATAAACAATATGTTGGGAAACTGGAAATGTTCAAGGAACTTGAAGTGCAATAGTCGCATAATGTAATCAAATGGCTAAAGATATTAAATTTTACTAACATTTATTTTTCCTTTCATGATTGGATAATTGTATTTCTTCATAAGATAGATAATTTTAGGATTTTTACATTGTTATTTTATTCACAACTACTTTTAAAAACCAAAGAAAAACTGTATTTTCAAAGATATTGACCTTTAGACCTAAAAAAAGATAGAGGAATTGTTCACACGTACCAATCTGTTTAATCACATGGACTAAGGTTATGTTATTGTGCCAAATAAGATAAATTACTTTTTTTATGCAACAGTTTCAGGTTGATACCTACTGTGAAACATGTCAAGTGGACTCAAAAATATAAGAATGCACTTTTTACTTTAGAAAATTAAAACCGAGTAAAAATTTATTCACATTCGATGTTTACACTAAATGAATAGATGCATGAAATATACTTTCATATAAATTTCTTTCACCTAGTAATGATTCATTAAAACATATTATTACTATATGATAAGTTGATGTGAATAAATGTATATATTGGGTATGGATAAATTTTTGCCTATGAAAACTTCCTTAGAAATTAAAACCAAGGGTTATTAGTTGGAATGTGAAAGCTAAAGCCGTTTTACACTTTAATGCCTATTGTAACCAACATCATTCCTAAGCGTAGTAACTTAAAACAATGTTAAGACCAATCTAAAGTTATTTTAATTTGTGTGCTTTGTATAAGGGAGAAATGTGCATAATTATTTCGAGTGTACAAAGAAAACAGATAAACCGCACAAACTCGATAATTCGAGTCAAACCGAGAAAAAAAACCAGACTATAGTTTAGTTGATTTGGTTTGGTGTTGGAAAAGAAAATCCCGACCATAAATTATTTGATTTGGTTTTAACTAAAAAAAGTCAAACCGAAACCAAACCAACCTTACAATTACATGTATAAAAGTTTTAAATATATTTACTACATAAAAATATTTATTGTAGTGTAGTTTATAAATATTTCTTAAAAAATTTCATACTTTTATCTTTAAACGTATTATTTCAAGCCTCGACTTATAATTTTTGAATGCTCCAATAAATTTTAAAGTCCATAAATATTAGTAACTCAGAGTAAATCCCAAACCAAAATTAAATCGATATTAATGCTAACAAATGACATTCAATTCAATTGTACTAGGAATGACAATAGTGTTGGATATCTATTTTTTTAATAGTTTTTTCATGGTTTAGTTAAAATGCGTAACTTATTTTTTTAGTGTTTAGTCATATAAACAATAGTACTTATTAGTCGTACTTATTTTAGCAACTTAGTAATTTTAGATTATATTTATTTATATTATGGCTTATTAATAATATTTATTAAATGAGATTTTATTATTTTTATTATTGAATATTACAATAGACCCTTGTGGCCTGACCATTCCCCGGGCGCCGCGCATAGCGGGGGCTTAGTGCACCGGGCTAAATAAAAAAATAAAAAAATTATTAAATATTTTAATACAATGCATGGCGATTTTATTATCTAGGATTAAAGAAATATTTGGAGCACAAATTCTATATTTTGTTCTATGAAGACTTTACGAAGAAAAACACTTTAAAAAATCTAAAAATCTAAAAAATCCAAAAAAATCAAAATAAAAAAATCCGACTTGATTTGGTTTAGTCCCTCGACTTTGCTTCTCTTCCCATGTGAACCGCTCAAGTCCTCCATCTTATTTAATATTGGGTCTCCGTCAATTGTCATCAAACTCGGTAATTACTTTAATTGAAATTTTGGTTCATTTTTCTTTTCAAAAATTTGAATAGAAAAATTACATTTGGAATCTTATCTTTCCTTCGGATCCTATTTTAACTAAGATTTTTGTACTATGTATTGACAACGTGCATAACAAAAATGATACTATTAGTACATCTTTAAGTATAACTTACCACTATTACACTTTACGTACATGATTATCTTTAGTTACCTCTTAATGCATTCCATTTTACACTTTTTCTTCCTTTATCCATACTTTTCTACAATGTTCTTCCTTTTCGTATGCTTTTGACCATAAAAAACCTACTTATAAAAATCCTTAAATATAAATATATATAATTCTATACTTGTTAACAATAGTATTTGTTAAGAGAAGAAAACTAATTTGATTTGAAGGTGTCACTTTAAAAATGTTATGTCTTTTTAATAAATATTTAATTAAATGTTTTTTTGTGTGAAAGTTTATTCAACCGATATATGATGTGTGGAAGTTTTTTTGTGTGGAAAAGTAAATGTTATTTGTAGGAACCCCAAAAACCAAAACGTTAAATTGCCAAAATATTCTTTTAAATAACTTAATTAACCTACTTTTAATTATATAAATATTATCTAATAATTAATGTTTATTAAATAGATCGGGAAGAGAAGAAAACTATGTGATGTGTCTTTTCCTAAAAGTTGTGTTCATTCAAAATAGTAACTAACTTCTTCTTCTAACACAAATGCCACAAGTATAAATGTATAGTAATATGTATAATCCTTGATATACAAATGCCCTGCAATCCGTTCTTCTATCTCAAAGTTAAACATGTATATTAACTCTATGTTAACTGTAGTGATCACTTTCTCAACCTTTTTATCTTTAAGTAGAACCGGGGGAAGAATTATGGCTATAAAGGTCCTCGCCCTCTTAGGCACATGGTTCTAAAGATTCAATCTTAAAGTTCATGACTAAAAACGTAGATAAAATGTTACTGCCATTAGCATTTATACAATTATTGTTACTTTTCTAAGATTTACATTAGCTTTGTTATTTTTTTTAATAATTATACTATTTAAATTAAAAATACAAACTATGGAGTACCATTGTTATGTTATGGTAACTGACTGATATATATAGGTTCGATATTTGACATTTTTAACTTTTGGTAATTGACTAACTGGTTAGGATGCTAAGTCAATAGGTTAATACCCATTGCACAAGGAAAGTTTCCTATCAGAAGATATTTTCTCTTTTTATGTATCAAGTTTTTATTTTACTCTCTTTTAAGTGGGAGATTGAGTAGATTTTTGTTGCTCTGCTGAGTCAAGTTTTTATTGTATAAGGTGGCAAACAATGACCAATTTTCTCAGTTGAGGTTTAAATAATTTTAAATTCTCGAAGTGTGTAGAGAGAAACTACAATAACATGATTTTTAATTCGAGAATTTTATGTTTGCAGAAAAAGTAAAAGTAATTTATTCTATACAAGATGTTCAGTGTTCGCATATGATTGGTAATGTGAACTTTATGTTGGAGAAGCCACAAGGTAAGTTTTAATATTTTATCAATATTTTGATATTATATCAAGTGATCTTACGTTTGTTTGTTTATTTGTAGAATAACCGTAAAAGTTTGACACAAACAAAAAATCCTAAAAAGAAAGTCAAAGAAGGGCGAAGAAAATGCTAAATAGTATTTTAGTTCATTTACTTTATAACGTGAAATGTTCTTAGACTGATATGGTAACTATATTAGATATATCTTAATACGATGAAAACCTTTATAAACATGAGCAATCAACAATTGCTATAATGCAAGGTTGATGAGATTATTAGACCCTAGGTTGTGCTTTCAATTTTTGAATTATATACTCAATTGCAAGAAAAACGACACTAAAATAGAGATAGAGTAAAAGGTTGGGTGACGTACGAAGAAATTGTGTAACACAAATAGGAGGTTTAGAAGAACTAATGAAACATGTGAATGCACTAACTTTGATAATTAACCTTCTGATAATTAAACTGATCTTTAATCCCTAGATAACTTATCTAAGAATTTAAAATCTCTAAATAACTTACTTGGGGATTTACATATTTCTTTACATGCAGGGGTGAAGTTAGCTCTTTGACTACGGGTTCAGTCAAATCCAATAAATTTGATCTAAACTTTATGTTTGTCTTAAGAAATTTATTGAATTTGTACAAATTATTAAGTTAGAACCCAATAACTTAAAAAAAGTAGAATCTTCAACCCATAAATTTCAAATCCTGGCTCCGCCTACATGTGCTAATTTTACGTTACACTTTCAAGAGAGATATTAATATCGACCAACAAGAGTCTTAATCATGAAAGAAATTAATCGAAACAGATGAAAACAAATTACATTAAGAATATCATCTATAAGGAAAATATCAGTTGAGATACTACGCTTCATTACATATTTGTACCTTATAAAATCAAAATAAGTAAGAAAAACACACGTACCTAATTAAAACTTAATTGTTTATCTTCATAGATATAGATGACATCCAATCATCTTGACTACAACAAACAAGTCATCATACAACGATCAACATTAATCATTTACAGAAACTTGCACTTTGTTCGTTTGTGTATGATTATTTATTGAAATCTTTATTTTGATTATATTGAATTATTGTATAAAATCGTATACAATATGATTCGGCAACACACGTGCTGAGAAATTAGTTATATTAAAAATATGAAGCCCCCAACTTAAAAATTAAATTACCAAAATGTCCTTCTTTAAAACCTAATTATCCTAATTAAAAAATTTATGTTTAACATTTAAAACAAATAATTATAACGCCTGCAAAGAGAAGCCAAAGTTTCATAAACTGTTATGAAAAAGCTTGCGCCTCAAGCCAACGGTCATAACCAAACAAACAGGGAACACACTTCATACTTCACAACAATTCCATCACACTAGCGGATTGGATCGCCGTTTGGGTTGTGGCTTCACGGGAGAAATCAGATTCGCTAGAGGAATCCACTATCGAGAAAAAAATGTCATTGGAGAGCTTTCTAGATGGTGTGGTTATTTGCCGGAATTTTAAATTTTAATGCTTCTTGCTAATATTCCATATTGATGATAAACATGATGTTTCCTTTTATTTTTGCGCAATTGTTTGAAATTATATATAGAAAAAAAGAGCCTCTTTGGAAAGCCACCTTACAAATGGATTTGGGTGTAATTGGATGCAATTATACAGTTTGACATGTTTGTTTGGCCAAGTAATTACTTGGTCAGCATAGAATTGGGTGTAATTGGAGGGGTGTAATTACACTCTCCAATTCTCAGAGGGAGGTGAGAATTGGTGGTAATTATACTATGTAATTACAAGGTTGCTTTTTAGTTTCTTTCCTTTTTGTTTTTATTTTAATTTGTTTTCTTTATAACTTTTTATTTCTATTATTTTAATTTTTTAAATTTATTTATGCTTTTTAATTTTCTTTGAAATTTTAAAATATATTTTTTTTGTATATTATTTATCTTTTATTTCTCTATCTTTACTTCTTGTGATTCTAAGTAATTGCTTATATTTTATTATTTATTTATTTATTATTCTATTTTTTGAAACTACTCCTCCAAATATTAGAAATAATGAGTCATGCAACTAAAGCGGAATTTCATTGTTGAATTTGGTTATAAACTTATTATGTTTCTTAATGTTTAGTTGTAGTGGAACTTATTATTATTATGTTAGAATTTGACATATGTTAGACTATTTTTATTTTTATTTTTGAATTTTGAAATTGTGTTATACTCATGGTTCCAATTTACTTGTTTTAGTAGTATTGGCTCACATTGCATGTTGTTCACATTGCATAGAATTTTGCTTGTCAAATATTTAACTAATGCTATGACATTATATTTATAAACATTAATTTATTTTATCAAACATGAGTTCCATGATGCTCTTACAAAACGTATATTTTTAGTTTTTGTAAATATCTAATTCAATATTATTAATTTGAAATATATATATATATATATATATATATATATATATATATATTATTTTTACAATATTAGTTATAAATATATGATTACTAATTATTGTATATTCACGATACATCTTAAATACCAAATATAATATCATTTATACTTATAAAAATGTATAGGCATATAATTATCATATTAACTTTTAAGTTTTGATAATTACTTCATTTTAAATTTAATTTAACTGTGTAATTACACTTGTGCAACCAAACAGTAAACTTGTAATTACACTGTAATCACACTATGACAAACAAATAGGTCGCCCTAATTACATAACTGTGTAATTACGAGGCTGTGTAATTACTACCCTAATAATTACACCAATTCCAATTACCTGGTAGCTTTCCAAACAGACCCTAAAAAGTCACAACAGAAATAGTCAAAGATGTTTGAATTGGGAGATCACCTTTTGATCCAATCTCTTTCTTAGAAGTATTATAAATCTTGTAAACTGGATAAAAACTTAAAAATTAATTTTGAGAATTAAACAAATATGAACAAAATGCTATCTTCTTTGAATTAGGTAATATTTACGTTACCGCAATATTCTGACTAATGTCCATAATTATCGAAATAATTTATAGCGTTTACCTGATTAAGTTGAATCGCAGCAAGCTAAAATGATATAGAGATAATCAAAATAAGATTCTTCATACGTATTAAATCATTGCCTTTGATGATCTAACTCTTGTAGAAAATCCTAAAGCCACTGGCACCACTGATTCCAAGCCCACCAACAAAAATAAAGCTGAGCGAAAATTTAAAAGAATTAACTCAAATAGCCGTTCATCTAACCGCTTAAATTAAAAATAGTCGGTGAAGGTATAATATATACATAATTTATGTATTATATGTGTATAATTGTATATCATTAATGTATATCTATGCATATGGCTAAAAAAAATAAACTGTAAATATAGCCGGCATTGGTGACTAAGAAGGTGACTAAAACTTAGTTGCATAGTTTTCTTATCCACGTGAATTTGACATTGGTGCCAGAGTAGATCTAACTTGTCATTTCCTTTTGACTGAATATATACCAGTTTTACCATGATAGATACCTGATTTATTTTATATAATGGGAAACTATAAAAAATCCACTTAAAATGATATTTAAATATATTGAAAGTGGTAGAAAGTTCTTTTAGATATCATTTAGCTTTCAAAAAGATATATCTTCTATTTTAAGTGTATTCTCGAGTTAATTCAAGGTTTAGGGGAAGCATGACCTTTGTCATTATTCATGAGGAGGTAACCTTCTCATACATGGACGAAGCTAGCATATATGCTATCCGGTTTGGCGGAACCCAATGACTTTTGTTTCGGACCTTATAATGTGTTAAAAATATACTAATTATTTGTAAATATTAAATTCTAAACCTAGTAACTCAAATATTCCATGAATTTAATAGCATTCGAAAACATAAACTCCAACTACTCACTTTGCCTCTGTTCCCATGTACTTAACTAGAACAGTCTCAATGGATATGTCTATTTTAACGTGGAGGACTGTGTATGTACAGTCTCCTTTTTGTTGTAATGAATTTTTTTTGATCTATAGACAACACTGTCACTGTACGGGAAAAAAAATTAGAACAGTTTTGCAGTAATTCTTAAACGTTCACAAAATAGGAAATGAATGCTTTACTTGATATATTTTAGACTCAATAGTGTTTGAAAATGTTAAAATATAGTCAATTGTTTAATGACTTAAATGAAGGAGGATCTTCATCGTCAACTGAAGTTTAAACTAAATCAGATCAGAAATGGTAGTTCTAGATTATTCAATTTTTATTTTGTTGGTTTTAAAAGTTGTCTTACAGTATTGATATGGTAAGCTTAAATGGTTTTGTCAGTGGTTTTTTTTCAATGGACAAAATTAATGTAGTTGGATCATCTCTTACTTGCTTCAAGGTTAAAAATCGAACTCCCCCCCCTCCCAGAGTGTCGAGGCATCATCCTCGATTGGTGTAACTAGCTCAACATATTCTGTTGAGCTGATGAAGATCGTCATCTTCTATGTAGAGAATCTCCCCGTCACTAGCTCTTCCATCATCGTCGATCACCACGGCTTCTGGGATCGTCTTGGGCGCGGTGCTCATCTCCACAACATCCGAGGATGGCTAAGGCGCTGCATTCTTTGCCTTTTTGTTTTTTCCCCCTGCCGCAGAGGAACATCTCCTTTTTGGTTGCTTGTTCTCCGGCTGAAGAGTCCGAGAAGAAGCACTTGCACCAGAAGCAAGCCCGGAGACACTTGTTTGGGTAAAAGGCTCCTGCAACAGCCTCACAGCGTCAACATGATTATCCAAAACATCCTCCTTGGGGATGACAACTGAGCCCTAGGGGTATACCTGAATTCAACAGGAAAGAAAGGTTAATCAGCTTCCTTTTATGAAAGGAAAAACAAGACGAGTTTGACTTACCATGATTTTTGGCCTTCCACCCATATTTAAGGGCCAGTTCTTTTCACGTGCGGGTCTCGGGCGTAGTGACATCTAAAATGTTTTGAAACCACTGATCCAAGCCTTCAACCCTCGATGGTGAGAACCGAGTTGTTGAAAAAAGTGAAAGAAGAGGAATCGGTAACAGCATGGGGTGATCTTTAACTAGAAGAAGAGACAAACGATGAACTTATGAGTGCGGTTCCACAATTTCGAAAAGGATAATGATGTCACCGGTGGCAACTGCAACGAACTGTTCCATCCACCCACGGTCGTTGTCATCATCCATGCTGGTTAGTAGAGTACCGTTGCCACGTTTGCTGAAATTTATCATTCCCCCGGGAAAATTCTTGGGGGAATAAAGATTATTAATCAAGCTAGGGTTAGCTCCTGTCCCGTCTCCTGGCATAGACGTCGAAGACAAACAACAGTCCTCCATACAGAAGGACTTACTTGTGCCAGGCATACTTGGTAACGGATGCAGAACTCCACGATAATGGAGTCAAGCTCTCCGCTCAAAGAAAATGGCCCCAAGTGAAGGGATACGTATAATAATACGTGAAACTTCTTGGGTAAGGTTATCCACTCCGCTAGATCAGGAGCGATAATGTCTAAATCTTGGCAATGGCAGTCTTCCTTCACAACAGGAATACTGGAAGGACTGATGGAAGAAGGGTACATGCCAACGGCCCACGTACGAGGGTTAGCAGAAGGATACTTCTTTCGAAGTCTTTAGTTGTGACAAGGCTTCTTGGGATGATGGTGCTCATCGTAGGAGGAGCAGCATCATCAGCTTTACCTTTATTTGTTGAAGAACTAGAGTTTCTAGAAGAATAAGCCATTTTTATCAGAAAGGAAGGAAGGGTTTCTCTGAAGAAGAAGGTTAAAGAAAGGTTGAAGATAAAGTACGAGTTGAGTAAAGAGAGTTTGAGAAACTTTGGAGAATTATGAAGTGTAAATGAAGAAGTTTGAAGCGTATAAGTAAACGAAAAGGCGGCTAAAATCGTGGCCATAATTACCTCGATAACCGGAAAAAGTGATGCTAAATCGTGGAATGACGCGTGTTCGGGGCATTAAATGAGGAGAGACATGCGTCTAATCAACCGTCAGAAACTTCTCGGGGGGTCAGAGAATTTCCCGCCTAAAATGGTATCTCTACCAACTTCCCGGTGACACAACGTTATGCCACCAGAAAGCAGGGAGATTATCTGTATAGGTAAAATATGTTCATATTTTATGATCGCATGAGAAAGTGACACGTGGAACCGAAGACAGAAGATAGTCGAGTCTGAAGGCAACGATCTCGTTTGTTACCGGAGAGAATGACATTCATAAAGGCGAAATAAATGCCTGTCACCCGGTGACATTCAATGAAGAATATTCTATTGCATTAAGTGCATGGTCCGTTACAAAAAATATGGACTTCACTGCCTGCCGTTACACATTCTTCAATGACCCTCATAATTGCCATTTAAGAGGGGTCGACCATCGTTGTAAAGGGACGAATTTTCTGACAAGCATACATTAGACTTTGTTCAAAGCTCAATAACATTTTACTTTCTTGCTTATTTACATTGTTCTTACTGCCTCTGAAAGCTTTGTTCTCGGGCTCAAGATCTCTATCATCTTATCTCGATTTTAACGCTAAGTCTTATATTTTTGTCTAATTCATTCATCATTTTAGGATCAACGTATAAATTCAGCTGTTCCGTTTTACGGATAAACAATCATGAAGCACATTTGCTCCGTCAACTTTTCATATTTGTACATGTCATTTGAAATATAAAATGAAATCACAATCAAATTTGGTAAAAGAGGTCCAAGCCAATGAAATGCCCCATGTACAAATGCCAATTCCATATACATAGACAAGTATGAGCTTTTAATCCTACATGGTGTACTTCTATCAGCAATTTTTCTCCAGCAATTGAATTATTAATTTTGAATCCAGAAAATCAATTAAGTTGTGATAGAATTCCAAATACAATCGAAAAGAATTACAACTCTGTTCGTTTAAGGCTATTAGTTCGAAATAGACCGCTAAAGCCGTTAACACTGTAAAGTGTTTAACCGCTCTTATCACACAAAAATCAAATTTCAAAAACAACAGGACGACTACGCAACGTGGGTAAGTTGCCTAAAATCCCGATTTAACCTCATGCTGTTTACAACACATTCCTTCTCTTCTTGTAAAACCAACTTATTCAAAGATAAAACTATAGAAACCCCACAACCCAAAAAGCAAGAATTGTGGCAACACTTCAAAGAACCAACCGTCATAATGAAAAGATCAAAAGGAGGGACAAAAGAAAGTGAAAATGAAGCACTGTACAAACAGTTGAGGAATCTCGAAAAAGATTGGGACAATTTCAAGCGATCCAATTATAAACCACTGAATTTTCCTCAGATTTCTGCAAATTCAGACTCTTCAATTTCTACTCTGGACATTTTTAAACTTCTTGAAAACTCTCCAAGAAGTCTAATGTCTTCACTGCAGGACAGTGAATCACCACTAGAAGAAAGGCTTAATTCGAAAGTGAAGAAGAATGATTTGGCTGTTGAAGAAATACTAAGGGACAGGAGGACTGCTTTAGCCAGTGGTAAACTTAAAGGAAGACGCCTGTTCGAGGAAAATGATGAGAGAAGTTGTATTAGTGAAGAGGAAATATGCAGCGATTGTCTTGGTTTACTTAAACAAATGGATGGAAATGATTCCTTAATTTCTTGCTCATCAACCTCTTCTTTTGCAACTGAAAAGGAATCAAAAGATGGAGAAATTAGGATGGTTGAAGGTAATCTCAAGGCATCAGTTAATCTGCTAAAACGGAAGAGTTGGCTTTCTGGAACTTGTTTATGGTTGCTTGTCATAGCTCTTTTAACTATTACTATATCGTCATTCTCAGAAGGCATTTTCTTGATACCAGGAAAACAAGCAGAAGAGGTAATTCAACTCCCAACATGACCTTTATATTGATGTTTAATATTTGCAAATACTGAATTTCGGTAGTTGAAATATTGAAAAAATTGTTTGAGGAGTATTTCAAGTGAAATAATGGTTACTGTTCATATGCTTGTTGTTCGTTTTCAATTTTTTGACTTGACGATGATGAGGCTACCTTGTTAAACTTGCACATTTTGTTGTTGGGATCTTTTATGTTTCTCCTTAGACTTAAGAAATTGTTAGGAAATGTTTTGGCAAATCTCAATTTGTTTAGTTTGTAGATTGAAGACATGCTATGGAATAATGGTATAATATCAAACCCTGGACATAAAAAGTAAATTCAATGTTTATTCTTAAGCAAAACAGGAGAGGTAAACATGGCTACAAGCCTACAACTAACCTGCTGCCATTGAAACTCATTTCCTAGTACACTGACTAAGAAAAGGTTTTTTATTTGAAAACAAAAAAGCAAAAACAGAAGTGAACCGAATCAAAGCGATAGTAATAAAGTTTCGAGATCAACATCAAGAAACTAAATGAACTTGGAGTCTAAGCAGATTTCAAAGAGTCAATCTTGGCCTTTGCTGGTGCATTGAATTCTTCCCAAGCCTCAATCCAAGTGACCATAGCAGCAGCAAAATTGTGGAAATAGGGATCAATTGGACCAAGCTTTTCCTTCACCATCTTAGCCAGCTCAAAGTAGCATTGTTGAGCATTAGTGCATTCCTTTGGTAAGACAACAGATTGGAAGAAGGGAATCATCTCTTCTTGCCAAAACAACCCTTTGAATTCCTTCTTCAAATTCACAAATGGATTGCTAGCCTTACTGTGCCACAGGTATGGCAACCCTGTCTTCACTCCAAAGCCCAAATGATCACACACCACCTTCAAATTTTTAGCATTTTACGTTAAACATAATGTACGATTGTTTCAAACATCACGTCGTGTCAAGTTAAAACAAATCAAGAAACAGATTATCATACCTTGGAACACCAACCAGCCCACATATCATCATATCTGCCAAGAGGTTGGCCATCTCCCATAATTCCAAAATACATAGCAGGTCCAACAAGTTCTCTGTTAAATGCAAGATTCATAGCACACATGGGATAGAGAGTCCCTTTAGGGATTGTCATCACAGCATCCACATACCTGTTTGAGCCAATACTAGAAAACTATTAGCATTAAGGAAAGGTATGTATGCATTCGTTTTTTTTCTATATGAATAACCTGGTATTACGCTCGCGAGGCTTGACAAGCTGAGTAGGGGCATCATAATCAGGGATGTTAAGCCAAAGGCCATGGGAAACAGCTGTTGGCACACCTTCCCTCAAGCTAAATGGATACCCTCGAACGAAATCAGCACCTTCTCTGTATGGATCATACAAAGTGTTGAAGAAGTAGGGTGTGGATGGTTTTGTCAGATTGTCAAGATGTTGTGCCAATGCATCAATATCTTTCCCACTTGGATCCTTTGCCACCTTTATCACAAGAGGAAAATATCAATCTCATATCCCAAATAAATCAACATCTATGCAAAAAGATTAAACATGAACAATAAGAGAAAGTGCTACTTACAAAGCAATCATCATCAATGGTGTAAATGAACTTCTTCTTGGAAACCAAGAACCCGAAGCAACGACAAGCACCATCCTTGAAAGAGATGCAACTAGACTTCGGACCAAGAATCCGGTTGATGTCATCGCGATTGTAGAGCTCATAATCGAAGCCCTGAGGGACCTTAATCACCTTGGTAGGATCTCCATCTTGGATAATGATCAAATGGTATGGCTCAAAGAATGGCCTCCAGTTTTCCAAGAAGTCCAAGCTTCTTATGGTTGGTATCACAATGTCTACCTCACCATTCAAAATTGGAGCCATTTTCTTCATTTTTTTTGCAAATGGTGTTTCTTTTTCTTGACTTGTGAGTATCATGACATATAGGGAGGGATATATATAGTTATCACGGGTGTAACTTCTGATGTTAACTCTTAAGTTGTTACTTTTTAAACTTCAGCTTGATTAGATTTTCAAACTATTTCATATTCTATTACTATGTTTCTAATGGTATGCTATTGATTTTCTTTCCAAGTTGGAAATGGCAGCCCTTTTACTATTTACTCTTTTATGGTTTAGAAATCTGAACTTTGAAATTAACTTGCCAATTTGCTTGTTTCAACTATAGAAGCAAATCAAACCAAGATGTTGAACTATTAGTAAGTCATAAATTAATGAGAAGTGCTCTTTTGCTAGAAAGATAATTACAGTCATTGACTAGTTAACTGAATGAAGATATATAAACACTTAATGTTACTCAAACTAATATTGTATAAAATATTCATAATATAGGGGTGTAATTGCTTGATTTAAGAATACATGGGGTGTATCCACAGTTAAGTCATATTAGAAGGGTGTTAGTGGAATTTACCTAAAATGTACTAACATTACAGGGTTCTTTTGGGTGGATTAATTATGAGATACAAGAAAAGTATGTACGCATTCTAACGCTAGACCCTTGATGAGGTACTAGCTGCTTTTCTTTTTCTTTTATTACGTCGAGTAATCAGAAGAAAATAAACAATGAGAATTGAACTAACATCTATGGTGAAAAATTCTCACTAATACAGCTAGTAGTCTGATTGTTTCGTTGTTTCACTAATGGGTCTAAACTGTTTGTTTTTTGTGACATCACAAAAGTTTCAGAATGTTCGGATTTTATTTTAATGGACGTATATATGTCTCCATCCATGTCTAAGCTTTAGCACCGTGTCAAATTGTTCAAGATATACAATGTCTTATATGGGGTTAATAACTGAATTTCGGAATAGCTTATAAATGTCTCTCTACTAATGCTAACAGGTGTTTTACAAGTATTTGTCCCATATAATTCCATTCCATATGATGGAATAGTAGTTTAAATAATGTTAGCCATAATTATCTATAAAATATTGATAGTGAAATTAGAGTTTTAACGCTATATAAGGTGGTTAAACAAAAAGATAATACTACTACGTATTAAAACTTGAAAACAACAGTAAATGATGCTTATAGCTTGTTTGGCCAAGTTTTTCCAATGTCAAAAGTAATTTTTTTTTTTCCAAAAAAGTGCTTTTTTTCTAAAAAATAAATACTTTTAAAAAAAGTTGGAGTGTTTGATAAAGAAGTAAAAAACATAGAAGTAATGAAACCTATTGATATACAAAATATGCAGTCTCTCTTCCATAAACAATAGGAGTAATAGAAAAGGAGAAGAAAAAAGAAAGCAACATTTGGCAGTTGATAATTTCATACTAGCACATATTTAAAGCACCAAGCTGAAGAATAGTTAAATGTGGAAACAAAAAATATACCATCACCTCGTATATAATTTGATACAAATTTTTGTACTGACGAATAATAAGCTTTTTTTTTTTGACTTAATTAGTTAACATTGCTATGCCTCACTTAATCTATTGACAATTGCCATTTGATCCATGGTTATTTCCCACATAAGCCCTAAGAGAGGGAGATTGAGTGAGACCATATGGAGCAATAGTCTGTTTTTGATTCCCATTTTTCTGCTGCATTTTTCTTCTGGCAATGTAACCTCTGATCCAAGGCGTGACATCCTCGTTGATCTTGATCATGATAAAGAAGATGATTCGATAGGTGATTATCATAACGAAGATGACACTTACGTCTATCCATTTTGATCTGTTCAGATCAATCTGGAATATCTGCTCTAGTATGAATTCACCTGGAATCTTTGGAAGATCAGGACTCGAGTTATCAAACACCAACCCCATCAAATCGTTTTGATATTGCCCCTGCACCATCCACCATTTGGTTAACACAAATAAGACGTGCAATGTACAGATAATTCTGTGTGTCAGTGCATAGAAGTTATAGTCTTACCTGTAGTGCCCAGAAATGGAAACTGAGGTAAGACATTGGGTAACGCCAGAAAGGCTTTGGGATGTCATTGGGGAGTCTAAAGTATCCAGAGACAAGCATAAATATTCCCTAGCATCAAGAGGAATACAGAACAAAAAGTTAATTAAGAATGTTGGAAATGGTTGTAATTTTGGACTAATTGAAGGGAAACTAGTGAAGTTTTTTAGTACCTGAATTCCAGCACCTATAATGATACCCATGAGGAAATTAGGGACAATACTAGCTATGACCATCATCAAACTTTCGACAACAGTGACGCTGGCATAGAGACACACCACAAAGAACAAATAGTGTGTGAAACCCGGGTGTAAACGGACCATGAAATAGCATACAGTGCCTGAGAGGAACGTGATTAATATCAGGAATGGCATCGCCGATAAGGTGTTGCTCACGACGAACGCAGTAACACCATAATGTCCATTCATCCTCTCTCTTTGAAAAACCTGTTTTCAATGGGGAGAAAACGGTTCAAGTTGTTATATATAGTGTGTTGTCAAAAAATTGGATAGCTTTTTCAAGATTACGATATATACAAGGTGCAAACCTTCATATCTTCAACAAAAGAAGGGAATCCTCCAATTGACATGAATGTCACAAATCCAAAGACGAATGATGCACATGCTCCTCTTGCCTGTTTCACCGGTTGAACATACAGCAGAAATGAGGTTAATTACGTTAAAAAATTCCAACTTTTTGGCTGTGTTTTTCCCTTTGGATTTAAAAGATTTTAACATATTGTATTAGACTATTAGGTAACGTGTCTTATTTTATAGGTTATGTACGATAACCTCTAGTTATGTTTTAGGCGACCTGAAGCAAAAAAAAAAAAAAATGTTACGGATATTACCAGGATGGAACTGTAACTGGTTCCGACATTAAGATAGATAGTTCCAATGCAGATAGTGACCACTAAGTAGATAACAAGTCTCAACCAGTAATAACCAAAGTCTCTTGACATGTTAACAAAGGAACGTTTGGTTAAGGTGAAGGACTGCATGAAGAAACTAGCCTGACTTCCTCCAGAATCCAGCACTGTTCCTTTCTGTTACACACCAAAATGAAGTAATTAATAATCATATTTGATAGGAGAAAATGGTTAGACGATGACAGAGTATTGATCAAAGTTGGAACATCAAAACTTACAACTTTCGACATTTCTTCAACCCTTTGGTTAGCTGAGTAACTGTACTGAGAACGACGATAATAGTCAACTAGAGTGCGGATAGCTTCAGCTGTTGTTGTTTTGTCAAGAGGATCCTCATTGGACTCAAACTGATAAGAATCAGAAAATACAAGTTTAGACGAAGGAAACAATGCTAATATTGCTAAAAAGCAGTTTACTTTGGTTTAAAGATACTAAGACTAGGCTACTGGGATCAAAGAAAGCAGAGCAGAATGGTGCAGATTGTATAGTTTATTGATTATTTTATTGCACATTATCGGAAACAAAAGCATATGGTACGCATACTTCAATTGTTTCCCTCAGTGAAACAGAGCAACAATAGCAATTGAAAAAACATTTACTAATTTTGTAGAACACTAAGCTAACAAAGATTTGGAATTTTGAAGTGAAACAAGATGATCAAAGGAGAGAAATTTGAATACCCGTAGCTTCATCGACCCTTTTAGAGTTGCCTTAACTTTGTCGAAATCAGAATTGATACAACGTAGGAAATGATCTGATGGGTTTCTGAGAGCAGGACATGGAAACCCAGCTTGTGCAAAGAACTGCAAACACAAACAACTTTTTTTAGGCTAGCAAAAATATTAATAACAATATTGTCGGTATATATAAGTTGAATCCTGGAACAATAATACGACGGAAGGAGAAATCTTGCCTCATATGCTTCAGAAGCCTGACCAAAGTAAACTGTTTTGCCTCCAGAAAGCAAATATAATCTGTCAAACAACTCAAATACTTCACTGCTCGGCTGGTGAATTGAAGCTATCACAGTTCTTCCATCTCTGGACAGTCCGCGCAACGTCTGTGTAACGAAGAAAGCCGAAGCACTACAAAAGAAAAAGAAAAACATTTAGTAAGTTCATTTCAAATGTGTTATCCATAGATCTATTTACTGAATAAGCAAAAAAGAGATAAGCTTGAAAATGTTATTACCTGTCAAGACCACTAGTTGGCTCATCAAGAAAGAGCAATCTAGGCCTCATAAGAATCTCAAGTGCAATACTAACTCTCCTTTTTTCACCTCCGCTAATACCACGCAAGTGCCAGTTCCCAATAACTGTATCAGCACAATCTTGAAGTCCCATTTCAATAATAGTACTTTCAATCAGTGTCCGTTTCTCCGACCACGGCATCCGATCAGGAAGCCGTAGTTGAGCCGAGTACGATATTGTCTCGCGAACTGTTAAAGTCCCAATCAACGTATCGTCTTGTGTTACATATGCCTGTACATTAACAAAACATCCCAGTAGCTGTCGCTTAAATCTTATATCTGTGTTAGTCCATATTTAACAGTTAAACCAGTAACTAAAATGGTATGGGTTCGATGGCAATTCAGAACCCATAAACTTTAAATTTTGACTCTGCCTCCGGTAAAAAAACAAATAAGATATACTTACAGCGGTGCCAAAAGAAAGATTAGCTTTACGACCATTGAGTAAAATTCTTCCAGAGAGAAAAGCATTTGCGGCAAGACGACCAGATAAGGCATCAAGAAGTGTAGATTTTCCGGAACCAGAAGGACCCATTAAAGCAGTAAAAGTTCCAGGTTCAGCATAACCAGTAAGTCCTTCTAAAACATTTTGTGTTTCTCCATTATTAAGAGTAACCATTACAGTCAGATCTTTCCAAGCTAAACGAGCCGAAACATCTCCAATAAACTCTGTGTTTGTTTTTTCTTTCCATAATGTTTCACTTAAAGGACTTAATCCACCTACAACAATACCATGACCTTGTGGTTTACTTGCTTCAATTTCCATCATCACATCATTTGCTGATGTTGTTGATGATGAGGAATTCCTCATCTTCTGTTTTTTTCTACTTAATTCTGTTTTGGACAAGATTTGAGTATATGAAGTAAGAGGACAGAACAGCTAAAAGATATAGAGTATGAAGTAAGAAAGAAACAACAGCTAACAGACAGGGACGAAATTTTGACTAAAGTTTTGGACTTTTCTTGAATCTGAAAGCAGAAAAACTAAAAGGGAATACTCAATGTAGCATAAGCATGGTCGGTTTTTGATACAAGAAAAAACCAAGAGAGAAACTTCTGAATAATTCTTCTGAATGGGCTGTGCATCTACCCCTACAGAATAGGTATGGACAAGCTGAGGTGCTAATCTATTATTTTTGTGTGCTGAATGTGGCAACAAAATGGTGAAATAAATATTGTATGTGTGAAGGGGGAGAGGAAATGAAATTGTAATGAATTTGACTGAAAATGGTTCATGCAAAAAGAAAAAGGGGATATGGGAATTTTTGGTTGGCTTGAATTCTTTCACATCACACTCTCTTCACTGCTTCACATGCCCATAACAACTATCGACCATCCACTTCAATTAAGGGAAGAAGAAATTATTGATATACCTTAATCATTAAGTAATTTTTACAAAAATAGTGGCGTTAAGGTTGATTTGTGCGCTGTCCGATTATTTTTTATATATCTCCTACCAGTACAAGTATTAAGGAAGTTTTTTTTATGTCTTTACATGAGTTTGTACTTTGATCTTCAATTGTATTTTTTTGATTTCATTGACTATTAGGTCAGTGTTATGGATACGTAATTTTTTTTTAACGGGATGGGATTGGTTTATGAATTGTAGAAAAGTGGAAGATATTATAATAAAAAATTTGGTGGAATTCGAATTCTACCTCTTAATAAATTTTTGTGCTCGACTCCATTCCCAAAAGATAAATAAATAGAAGAAGAAATTGACATTTTCTTATCAATCCATTTTTCTCTTAGTTTTGTGGGCTCATTAAATGGCTACTGGTAGGTGTTAGTTGGAGGTGCATTTATTCCAAACCGACCCAAGTAATGACTCTTATTAGTCTTCCTTTTCCTTTTCCATCGAATATTCAAGGATTAAGTAGTTCAAACAAGGTCATATCATGCTCTAAAATACTTCTGCTACTACAGTATTCTTCAGCTGTCAGCACCGTATGATTAATGAACTTTGCACAAATTATTATATTTAAAAAATTAATTTAAAAGGATAAAAGGTGTGGTAGCTGCACATTTTGTATAACATGTGCAGACTATATTTGCTTCGCTTCTTTTTCACCTTTTCTTGAGTCGAGGGTTTATCTTAAATAATATTTTTACCTTCTCAAGGCAGGAATAAGGTCTGTGCATATATTAACTTCCCCAAATCCCACATATGAAATTATACTGAATTTTTTTATTTTGTTGTTGTTGTTATAGTATATTTATTTCGATGTTCAGTTTTTGCGGGGGCCGAGCTAGAGTTAAAGGTATAGGTTTGATCGAACTTATTTTTTTTCAAATTTCATATTTATCTTAAAAAAGTTAAATTTTGAACCCATAAGTTTTAAATACTGATGCGAAATTTTTGTACTGGGGTTGGTTGAATGGCAGTCTTTAATAGTTGCTGTGTGTCAACGTGTGCTTTCTGGAAGGAAGATGAAGGGAAGGGCACTAAAAGAGTAGTAAATAAACCTAACAACTTTCATTAAATTAGCGATGGGCAGTAGCTATGTTTTAGTTCTATTTGCAACTCTATGGAGTTAATTTGAACATGGAAGTTCTCCACAGAGTACCAATTTCTTTCAACTACAATTACTATTCTGCAGTACGCGCGAGTTAAGTTTTATTTACCGAGGGTAGTAAAAATAATTGACACAATTAAATGACTTAAAGCGAACTACAACTTTCTAGTATGTGTTATACTACTAATCATGTAAGAGTTGGTAAAAAAAAAATTCTTTTTTGCATCTTTGGGGATAAAACTTAAACTTGTGTATCTACTTTTCTTCGAATGTAGGATTACCGTTACATGCATCGGTGAGAGGCACTATATATACCCAATGAAATAATTAACATGTATACACATTAATTGGAACACTATCGTTAAGATAAAAAGTTATTTAATTGCACGTATCACTAGTGTCAATATTGACATGTTTATTAGGAGAATATCTTTTATATTAGGAGATTATATTTTATATTAGGAGAGTATCTTTTATGTTAGGAGAATATCTTTTATTATTCCATATCTTCCATTGATTTGACTTAGTCCCTATACTAATCCTTATTGGTCTTTGATTTGTATTCTAGCACTATAAATAGGGATCATGTAAACCATTGAGAATCAACAAAGAAGATCATATTCCTTCATGGTAATCAGAGCCTTTCTACCCTAATTTTTTTCTTTTATTCGCCCATCCCCTCATCATGGGTGATGAACCGGCCACTATTAACAACAATAACCCCATTGCCGACAAACAACCACTACACCCGGCCTATACGGTCACCAACATCAACAACAAGATTCGTATTCTTGATGGCAAGAAGGTCTCATACTATTCTTGGGTCAAATTATTCAAGCTACACGTCCGTGCCTACAAAGTACTTGATCACATCGATGGCACCAAACCACCCGAAGAAACCGATCCTACCTTTGCCGCGTGGTCGGAACTCGACGCGCTAATCCTATAATGGATTTACAGTACCATTTCGGACGAGTTGCTTGCCCGTGTACTGGACAACGACATCACAGCTAGAGAAACTTGGCTTAAAATCCAGGACATCTTCGTCAATAACAAACATGCTCGAGCCGCAACTCTTGAACAAAAGTTTACCAACACCACCCTGTCATCTTGTTCCTCCTTCGATGACTATTGTCAAACTTTGAAAGACATCGCAAGCCAACTCGCTGATGTCGATCAACCAGTCACAGAGAGCAGATTAGTGATACAAATAGTGCGTGGTCTTCCAGTTGAATACGATACTATCGGCGCCATCATCAATCAAAGCTGCCCCTCTTGGGATGATGCACGAGGTATGGTCGAAGCCGAACAACAGAGACAAGCCGCCAGACCAGGCTCCGATCGATCGGCGGTCTTGATGAACTCCACTGCCCAACCGCCGCCGCCAACTCGCAACACCACCTCACCATACCCAAATGGTTACAAAGGCAAAAATTATGACCCAGTCAAGGCAGCAATAGGACGGGGACCGCCGACCCGCGATGGCCGAAATAATCGCGACGCCAGGTACCACGGCGACGCCAGGCAGCACGGCGACAGACAGAGCAGCGAACGAAGCAGCGGCCATTTTCCAGCATCCCCTAATCTGAATGGTGGGATTTCTAGGTTTTCTTATTACCCACAACTTACACAAAATGGGCCTCCAAACAATTATATTCAAAAATGGACTCCACCACCCAGCCCATATCCCTCTCAACCATTTCAGGCTCATGTTGCAACCCAGAATAATTTTTCAGCACCACCAGGTTTCGGCCCAACAGGAAATAATGCTCTCAACCCAAGTGATATCGGCACAGCTCTCACAAATTTGAATCTGAATTACACTGACCCACAGTGGTACATGGACACTGATGCATCCTCACACATCACATCGTATTCAGGTAAATTAATCACTCCATATTTATTACCTATAAGCCCTATTTTTGTCGGTAATGGTCAGCGTTTACCTATTAGTGGTTCCGGTAATGGCTTTTACAAACTTTCCAACAAAACCTACCAATTAAATCAAATTATCCACTCCCCACATGTCATTAAAGATTTATTATCAGTTCGTAAATTTACAATTGATAATCAAGTTTCCATTGAATTTGACCCTTTTGGGTTTTCTTTAAAGGACCTCAAGGATGAACACCTCCTTTCCCGACATAATAGCAATGGGGATCTTTATCCACTCACTCCGCCTGCATTCTCTCTCATGTCATCAACATCCACACCATGGCACGATCGTCTTGGACATCCCAGAGCGAATGTGCTAAATTATATTAGTTATTATTTTATTCATAAATGTAAGGTTGAACATCTAGCTTGTCACTCCTGTCAAGTTTCCAACAGTAAACGGTTACCTTTTGTTGATTCTATTTCTAGTACAATTAAACCGTTTGATATTATTCATTGTGATCTGTGGACATCACCAGTTTTGAGTAATTCGGGATATAAATATTATATGGTTCTTCTTGACAATTTCACACATTATGTTTGGGTGTATCCACTAAAATATAAATCTGAAACCTTTCCCACTTTCTCAAAATTTCATAAACTAATCCAAACCCAATTCAACTCGATCATTAAAACTTTTCAATGTAACCTCGGGGGGGAATTCGATAACAATGAATTCAAAAATTTTGCTGCTCTTAATGGCCTCGTGTTTCGTTTTTCATGCCCCCAAACATCCCAACAAAACGGTAGATCCGAAAGAATGATCCGCCGTTTAAATGACATTATCCGGGCACTCCTTGTTCATGCTCGTCTTCCGTCCACCTTTTGGGTAGAAGCACTTCACACTGCCGCCTATCTTCACAATATCCTTCCTACAAAGAGTCTACACTTCCAAACACCTGCATTTGCCCTCTACCTTCGCCATCCAACATATGATCACCTTCGTGTATTCGG
>MCJB01010111.1:93978-190214 GCA_002018475.1 Nicotiana obtusifolia | reverse complement strand
AGAAAAGAAGCTGATCAGAGAAACGATGGAGATCAGAGAGAAGAAGAGACGGAAGTTGTTGGGAGTACTTTACTTTACTGACGGAAGTGTTCTGTTTCTGAAATAAAGTGTGGGGGAAAGGTATTTTAACTGATGGGCCTTTTTGTAGTTTTAAAGAGATTACAAGTTTTATAAATTATAATCCAGCCCCAAATTAAACTAATCAGCTTTTTAAACCTGAGTTTGACTTGGACGGTCAAAAAAGTCACCATTTCTAATTAGGTGACTTTTTTGTCACCTAAACTTAAATATTCCATTTAACTAGTTGTAAATAAATAAATAAAAGAATCAGTTAGTTTAGATAAGTAGCAAATTTCACTTAAACTGGATAAAGTAGTTTATAATATAGTAAAATTTCCAACAAAAAGATCTTTTTCGAAAACTAAAGTAGGTTTTCAGGGGTTTAATGTATTAATGAAAAACATCCAAAATGCAACAAAGTCGCCAAAATCTTTTGCATAACAGATTTGAAGAATTAAAAACTGCTTTCAAATTTTAAACAAATTTAGGAATTCGAGCACAACAATATGACGTCACTCTAGCCAATATCATAGAAACGAAATGATAACATAATGCCAAACCAAAGTTTCTCAAACGAAACTAAAATCTCTATTAAGTTTTAACAGAAGAGGACGTGTCCTCAATTTTCTATTCAATGGAAGCGTTTTTATATATATATGTACACACTAGTTTTTATATACGCTCGTTGCATGTAAATATTTTTATTATACTATCATATTTTTTGTTAGCCGAATAATTTAATGCCCTAAATATGAAGTTAACAAATTGTAGTTACAATTTATATTTTTATTGATTTTGAAACAACTGATAGTACTTGACAGAAGTCACGTACGAAAATCATCTTTTCAATTCATCAACGTCCATTTTATTTTGAAGCTCATGTCAACTGTGTAGATGGTCTGACACTTCTCCCAAAATGGTTCATCCCGGATTAAATTTTCTTTTCTTATCGATATAGCATCTTCACTATACTTTGACATATTTCTGACGATTGTCTCAATTATTTAAAGAAGTATATCAAATCTAGAGTGAACCATATGACCTCTTGATAAATTTGTTATTGTTATATATACCACTTGTTATTATAGATATTATTATCATGCCTCTAAGTTGTAACGATTAGATCGGTCGTTTTGCTTTCTACACCCCCGTTTCTCTAAATAAGAATTTTCGTATGTGCTTTTACTGTTTTATGACTTGTGGGGATGGTTAGTTCGGGTTTGGAAGGGTTCGGGTTGAAATCGGAAGACTTAGTTCCTTAATATTGGCTTAAAAGGGTTAAGTTTGACTCAGGTCAATATTTTTGAGTAAACGACCTCGAAATCAGGATTTGACGGTTTTAATAGATTCGTATGATGATTTTGAACTCGGGCATATGTTCGGATCGGGTTTTGAATGACCCGGGAGCATTTAGGCGCTTAATATTGAAAGTTGGCACATTGAAGGTTTTAAAGTTCTTTAAATTTGGTTTGGAGTAGGTTTGGCGTTATCGAGGTTCATTTGGTATTTCAAACCCGGGAATAGTTTTGTATAGCGATCTAAGACTTGCACGCAAAATTTGGTGTCATTCCGAGTAGTTTAAGCATGATTCGACGCGTTTGGAGTAAGTTGGAAGAACTTGAAGTTCATAAGTTGATTCGATTTGGTTTGGAGTGCGACTCTTAGTTTTGGTGTTGTTTCCGGGTTTCGAGAGATCGAGTAGGTCTATCTTGTGGTTACGAACTTGTTGGTATGCTTGGGCGATGCCTCGGGGGCCCTGAATGCCATTCGGACGATGCGTAGAACTCGTTTCGACTTGGAGTAAATAACTGAAGTAACAAAGCTTCTGATGCAATCGCACCCACGAGGAACTAGCCGTAGGTGCGAGCTCGCATAAGCGGGCCAAGGACAGCAGAAGCAAAATGGAGTGGACTGCCCAGTGGTCGCAGAAGCAAGGAAGGGACCGTATCTGCGAAGGCACAGATGCGAGGAAGTTGTTCGCAGAAGCGTGCTGTAGAAGCGGGCTTCTAGAAGCGAGACTTCGCCCGCAGAAGCGGGAAGGACAGGGCTGGGCATGGTGCGCATCTGCGAGGCTTTTGTCCGCATAAACGGAGCCGCTGAAGCGGTCGATGTTTCGCAGAAGTGATGGGCGATTTTTGGAGCTTCTTAGGGAGGGGTTTTCACCTAGCTATTGAAGGTAAGTAATTTCTATCAAATGCAAGTTAAATACAAAGATTATGGGTTGATTTTAACGTGAAAAATTGTGAAAATTATGGGTTTAGTTGAAAAATCTAGATTTTGATAAAAATGAGATTTAACCACAAAAATGATTATGGAATTGGGTAAATATTATATATTTGAGTTCGTGAGATTATGGATAACATTTATGTTCGAAAATTTTCATTGAATCCGGACATGTGGGCCCGGGGTGAATTTTAAAAATCTTCCAATTTGGGTTGGTTAATTACTCTAATAGTTAAATTATGAACTTTTGAACATGTATTGATTAATTTATCTAACATTTGACTAGTTTCGGGTTGTTCGGCATCGAGTTGAGGCTTTAGAACGAATTGTGGGCCAGAAAGTGAGCTTTGAGACGAGGTAAGTCTCTTGCCTAACCTTGTAAGAGAGGATTTACCCCATAGGTGATTTAAATTACTATTTGCTTCTAACTGTGGGGGCTACGTACGCATGAGGCGACTAGAGTCCGTGCATAGCTACTAATTATGCTTATGTCCAAGTAGTTTAGGACCCAAATCATGAAATACTTATAATGTTTGCACCCTACTTGTTAATTAAAGTGCCTAAATTATATTGAAACTTGACAGAGGAATTGTAAAAGACCGAATTTCACTTACTTGAGTTTTGGCGGGTTACTTGACCGTTAATAGAATTGTGCTTCTTTGCGTATTAGCCTTGTAATAGCTTTCAAATCGGATGTTCATAAAGTATCCTCTCTTCTTGTGGAGCGGGCCGAACGCCTCGACGGTAGAATAGATGTATCTATGGTTTGTACCATACGACCTCGGCATAAATCGTGCGTGATAATACTCGGAGCCTAATTATAGTTGATATTATTTTATGGCTTGAGATGTTATAATTATTTAATGATAGAAATTGACTTGGGATTTACTATTAGTGAAAGAATTATTTATTCCCTGCTTGTTATTGAGTTATTATTATTATTTACATAACCCATGCTTATTTAGAATTTCTGTATTGTATTCTCAGCCCATAGTAAGTGTCAATGTCGACCCTTCATCACTACTTCTTCGAAGTTAGACTAGATACTTACTGGTCCATGTTGTTTATGTACTCAGGCTACACTTCTGCACTAATCGTGCAAGATCTGAGGTAGGTGCATCTAGTGATCATATCGGGGCGCACCCCATTAACCCGAGGCCTAGTGGTGAGTTGCTTCCTGAGCCGTTCTACAAGACCTAGAGTCTCTCTTTTGCATCTATTTTCTGTCTACTTTTATTTCAGACAGTAATTAGAGTTTGTATATTCTACTAGTTGCTCATACACTTGTGACACCAGGCCTTGGAACACATACTAGTAGATTTTATGGTTATGGATTATTTATGTCACTGAATATGCTCACTCATTAGCCTTCGTTTTATTTTATTAAAATTTTCTACTCCTCATTTTCTTAATAAATGGAATTCAACTACTTGAAAATTTTATTAAAAAGAGAAATTACACGATTAGTTTACCGTTGGCTTGCCTAGCACCGACGTTGGGCACCATCACGACCTATAGGAGAAACTAGATCGTGACATAAGTTTTTCAAGTTATGTACAATATAAGAATATTTTTCAATTCCTCCCGTCTATCGATAAAAAACAATCCCCACAATATCAGAGCCAACTTTTTGTAGTATATTTTTAAAAGCTTGTTCTTGTTTAGAATTTAGCTTTAGATGTGCATCGAAATTTTTTACATACACCTTTGTAGACTTTTCCTCAATTGTTTCATTGCATTATGATCCCTTGATCAGGTATAAGTATATTATATTTTTCAATACTCTTGCTCATACTCCTTAAGAATTAATGTTATTCGGCATGTATTACGTAATTGATTATCATATGAACTTTTATATATCCTTCTAAAGTTGTCTAACATGTTTTTGTAATATATCTCTACATCGTTCTAACATAATTTGATTAAATTGAACCAATATAGTTATAAATAAATGTCAAAGAACTTATACCATTTTGAAGATCGAGCACTACCATACGAGCATACTAAAATACTATTATTTGATACTAATATTTTGCTTTTTTTTTTTTGCTGCTTTGTTGAATAATTTGATAGTTTTTTCATTACTGGTAAGTAAGTCTTTAAACATATAAATATACTTGCTAAATAATAAATGCACCTTATGGATAGTAATTCGATCGATTAGAAATCTTTTCTTCGTTTTGTTCATTTCTTCGGTTGAGGATTCAAGATATAATATTTTAGAGTTCTTTCTATATATAAGTACGTTGCAGTCTATTGAACACGTCCTCGAACACTCAATGACTACGGTTCAGTTTATATTGTTCAATACCACGACAATTTGTAAAAATAATTCTCAACATTTTAAGATTTTATGATTAAATTTAAAATTCATTTAAGATTTATAATGACAAACTAATATTGAAATATTTATTCAATCTGGATGGTCTTGATTAATCTTTTCGTTAGGATATGATTTTTTGCATATTATTCAAGACTCGTTCTGTCCATGAATTGTTTTTCCTTTTTTCAATTTTTTAAAAAACGTGTTTGTCTACGTAAATTCATAAGTTTTTGGAGATTTTTCGAAAATGAATCCAAAAATATATTTTTTAAAGTAAAATTGCATGTCCAAATATTATATTAAAATTCAAATATCATTTGCAATTTAACTCCAAGAATTACATTTTAAAAATTCATAATTTTGATATCCAAACGTCTACGAACTCTTCCCTCACTCTCCTTTCTCTAACATGAACCTTATATGGATACGACTTGCCGCGTTTGCATAGCGGAAGTTTAGCTCTAATTTCTTTTGTCCTTGTTGAAAGAGGGAAGGTAAAACGAATTAGTCTATCACAATTTGAAGTTTGCTCTAATTTCTTTTTTCCAATTCTAACACAATATTGCCACGTTATAGAATTGCCACGTGGCATAGGAGAAAGTTTGGTATTTTTCGTTTTAGAATATTTTTAATGTCACTATATAGTCAAATAATTTTTTTATTTTAATTTAAAGTTCTAAAATTAAGTCCCCAAAGTCGTAAACTTCTTTTTGAACATCAGTTATTACTTGTATTTATTATTTGTTCGCTTTCACTTCTTATTAATGCAACAAATTTCGACATATATCCTCATTTTCCTCTATTACTCAGTCGAGAACTTTCAGTATCAAAGACTACTACCAAGCACCAAGGTTAAAGGAATAATTTTAACTTTGTATAACTTGCATAAATATCTTGAAAAATATTATTACCTCTTTGGTTGAAAATACTTATTTAGCTGATTGTATATAATCGATATATAACTTAAAACTGTTTATCATAGAAGATTTAATGCCTATTAAATATTTTGAAAAAGGTACCTCTTTGGTTAAAATGTTTATTTAGCTGATTGTATATAAATAATATATAATTTAAAGTTGTTTAGTTTATTTTTATTTTATTGTAATAATTAAAATGGTGATGATAAGATTTGAGCTTAAAGAAAGAAATGAAGATTCATATTATCTTTTCCAACTTATGTGGAATGAGGTATATTTGTTGTTGTTCGTGTTGTATTAAAAATACTTTATCACTCTTTTTGATTACAAGAATTAAAAGAATCATTTCAAATTGAGACCAAGGACTTTCCCCTTCCGAAGAATTAGATTCCCTGGGCAATCTTTCACTCCAAAGGAACTTCCTATTAGAAGGAAATAGATCTAATTTTGTCTGAATTTATAGTAGACCTTAAAATAAATATTAGTTCATCTAAAATTTAAAATATTAATGGTGATTATAATCTTATCTAGCATACATTGTAGCAAAATGTAACTTTTCCAATACGAAATTATCATTTGAGGAAAAATATAGCTACTGAAGGGCATTTTATCGTTTGTTGACTTAAGAATTTTTTTTAACTATAATTACGACTTTCAATGCAAATTTCATTGGACGGAAGGACTTCAAAGTGGATAATAAATATTTGTTGTCCCTATATAGTCTCGGGAGAAGGCAAATGTTCAAAGTGGATAATAAATATTTGTTGTCCCTATATAGTCTTTTAAAGAATTAATTTTATAGTACAGTTTTACTTGACAAAAAATAAAGGAATATGAATCAAATAAGGAAAGACTTTATAAGCATAATTTTAACTAATTTTAAAATTTTAAATATTAAAAAAATAATTAAATGATAATTTTGTCTAATATAAAATTTATTTTTAAGACTATTTTGGCCACTTGATATTGTATTCATATTTTTATAAAATATATATATATATATATATATATATATATATATATATATAAGGAAATCGTTACGTATACATAATGTTAATTTAGATTGCATCTAGACACGAGAGAAGGTGAAGTGTGTCTTGCCCGATTTTCATGTATCAAAGAACCTGATTGTTTGACCTAGCTATTCTGACACTAAATGAAAGTGAAGTGTGAAAATATAAAGAACGCAATACTTTAATATGGAAAAGCTCATTGCTAAAGGGAGTAAAAATTACGGCCTATCATCGTAATATTTGCCTCAAAACTTCACTAACTTCAAATAGCGACTTTAGGTTATAACTCAACAACCAAAGGAACTAGCTCTAGTCCCTTACCCTGCAATCAACTCAATTGTAGCTACCCTTTTCAAGGCTATAAACTCTAGCCTAGAAAACTAAACAAACTCTTTAGATTTATTTACCTATATTTATGCTTCTCAATAAGCAATATATGTTACAATTAAGAACTCTCAACCTTCACAACTAAAGAATTAAAGAAATTTTGTCTTCAGGACCAGTTTCTTCAGTTGCTCAACTTGAATATTTGAAAGTACGTTCTTGCTATGATTGCCATTTGCCTTCATCGATTCTCTAAACTGTTGTAACGATCTGATATGTCGTTTTGAGTTCTAGCTTCCCATTTTTTGATTTAAGACCTTACATAGCTTTATTGGATGATTTATGACTTGTGTGCGTGGTTCGTTTTATTGTCCGAGAAGCTTAGATGTGATTTCTCAAAGAAATTAGATTTTGAAACTTAGAAGTTATTGGAGTTGACCACAGTCAATATTATTGGTAAACGACTTTAGATCGGTATTTTGATAATTCTGGTAGGTTCATATGGTGATTTTGAACTTGTACGCATGCTTGGTCGGGGTCACGGGGTGACCCGAGACTGTTTCGATGCTTATTGTGAAAGTTGAAAATTTAAACTTGCGAACTTTGAAATCTTGGAATTTTGATGTGTAATTATTGATATTATTTTGGTGTTTTGAGTTTACTGGAGAGTTCGTGTGATGTTATTATACTTGTGTGGATGTTTGGTATGGGTCCTAAAGGGCTCGTGTGAGTTTCAGATTGGTTACGAATGAATTTCTTAAGAATTGTCATTGCTAGTGCTGCAGATATCGCACCTGTGATGGTCAGGTGCGCAGGTGCGAGCCCGCTTCTGTTATTTTTTTAAACTAATAGTAGATTCCAAAAGTCTCCCACCAACACATACTAATTCCAAATAAAGCTCGAGCAAAGAAATAAGTTATAACCTTTTTTTTGGTAAATAAATTTTTTATTTCACCAAAGGAATTATGTACTGGGATCTAAGGAACAAAATATTATCAAGTGTATTTGGACTTCAAGCATTAACACGCACGATTTATGCCGAGGACATACGGCCCGATCCAGAATAATGTGTACACTGCCGAAGGTCAAGCGACATGAACCATAGATGCATCTATTATACTGCCGAGGCGTTCGGCCCGCTCCACAAGAAGAGAGAATACTTTATGAACATCCGATTTAAAAGCTATTATAAGGCTAATACACAAAGAAGCACAATCTCTCTTTACAGTCAAGTGACCCGCCAAAACTCAAGTAAGTGAAATTAGATCTTTACAAATCCTTTAACAAGTTTCAATATAATTTAAGCACTTTATTTAACAAGTAGGGTGCAAATGTTACAAGTATTTCATGATTTTGGGTTATAAACATCCCGGACTTAAGCATAATTAGTAGTTACACACGGACTCTCGTCACTTCGTGCGTACGTAGCCCCAATTAGAATCAAATAACAATTTAAACCACCGTAGATTCCCTCTTACAAGGTTAGGCAAAAGACATATCTCATCTCAAAGTCTACTTTCTGGCTGCAAATTCACTCTAAGGACCCAACTCGGTTGCCGAACAAATCCGAAGCTAGCCAAATATTTTATAAAATAATCAATACACGCTCAAAAGTTAATAATTTAGCTATTAGAATAATTACCCAACCCACATTGGAAGATTCCTAAAATTCACTCTGGGCCCACTTGCCCGGATTCCAAAAATTTTCGAAGAAAATTATTACCCATAACCTCACGAACTCAAATATATAATTTTTAACTAATTCCATAATCATATTCGTGGTTAAATCCTATTTTTATCAAAACCTAGATTTTTCAACTAAACCCATAATTTTTACAATTTTACATGTTAAAATCTATCCATAATCTATGTATTTAACTTATATTAGATAGAATTTACTTACCTTCAATAGCTAGGTAAAAACCTCTCTCCAAGAAGCTCCCAAATTGCCCAAGAGATGAAAGAAATGAGCTAAAATTGCCTAAGTCCTGACAGTAAAAGACCTCACTGCCTCCAGCGATTCCGCTTATGCGGACCTTGGGTCGTACCTGCGACGCCGCTTCTGCGGACAAAGGTCCGCTTCTGCGGAAGACACCCAGCCTAGTGTTGGGCGCACTTGCGAAAGGGCACCGCACTTGCAAGCCCGCTTCTGCGGCTCGCCTCTCGAACCTGCGACCCAGGCCTGGACGGCCCCTTCTCGCACCTTCGGCTCCTTCATCGCAGAAGCGAGGCCTCTTCTGTGGAAATTCCTCCACTTCTGCAGGTCACAGAACCCTCGTCCGAAACCGCATCTGCAATCAAAAGCTCTCCCCTGCAGCCAAAATCTCGCAGGTGCGGACGCACCAGAACTAGTGCAGTAGCAGTCCCCCAAGCCAAATTCCGAGTTTGATTTCCAATCAGATCCACACCCCAGGCCCACGGGACCCCATCCAATAATACTCACACATCCAACAATATAACACAGACCCGCTCACACGCTCGAAACACCAAAATAACATCTAGAAGTAAGAGTCAGACGCCAAAACGCATGAATTGAATTATGAAACTCAAAAACCTATAGAAACACTTTCATGCGTCTGATTCCTATCAAATCAACTCGGAATGATGCCAAATTTTAAGTGCAAGTCTTAAATCACCATACGGAACTATTCCTAGTCTCAGAATCCCAAACGGACCTCGATATCACCAGACCTACTTCAAACCAAATTTAAAGAAGTTTAAGACCTTCAATGCACTAACTTTCAACTTTATGCGCCGAGACGCTCCCGGATCATTCAAAACCCGATCCAAATCTACGCCCAAGTCCAGAATCATCATATGAACACATTGGGACCATCAAATCCCAGTTCTGAGGTCATTTATTACAAATGTTGACCCAAGTCAAATTTACCCTTTTTAAGCTGATAACAAGGAACTAAGTGTTCCGATTTCAACCCGAACCCTTCTAAACCCGAACTAACCATCCTCGCAAGTCATAAAATAGTAAAAGCAAATACGGGGAGTCTTATTTAAGGGAATGGGGTTCTAGAAAGTAAAACAACTGTTCGGGTCGTTACATTTTTCACCTCTTAAACAAACGTTCGTCCTCGAACCGGTCTAGAATCGTACCTGGAGTGCCGAATAAGTGTGGATACCTGCTTCGCATGTCCTCGTCGGTCTCCCAAGTCACCTCCTCGACTGGTTGACCCCTCTACTGAACCTTTACCGCAAAAATCTTCTTGGATCTCAGCTGGTGGACCTGCCTGTCAATAATGGCAACTGGTTCCTACTCATGACCCAGGCTCTCATTGGGTTGAACCGTGCTGTAGTCTAACACGTGCGACCTATCGGCATGATACTTCCGGAGCATAGACATGTGGAAGACCGGATGAACTGCCGATAGACTGGGAGGCAAAGCAAGCTCATAAGCAACCTCTCCAACTCGTTTCAACACCTTAAATGGATCTATAAACCTTAGGCTCAACTTGCCCTTCTTGCTGAATCTCATGATTCCCTTCATCGACGAGACTTTCAAGAGAACCTTTTCGCCTACCATAAATTATAAATCACGCGCCTTCTGATCCGTGTAACTCTTCTATCTGGACTGTACCGTGCGAAGTCGCTCCTGAATCAACTTTACCTTTTCCAAGGCATCCTTCACCAAATCAGTACCATATACTTAGCCTCGCTGGGCTCAAACCATCCAATGGGCGAACAATATCGCGGACCATACAAGGCCTCAAATGGAACCATCTCGATGCTGGACTGATTACTGTTGTTGTAAGCAAACTCGGCCAAAGGCAAGAATCGATCCCACTGCCCTCCAAAGTCAATCACACATGCTCTGAGCATATCCTCCAAGATTTGAACCGTCCACTCCGAGTGCCCGTCGGTCTGCGGATAAAAGGTTGTGTTGAGCTCTACCCGAGTCCCCAACTCACTCTGTACTGCCCTCCAGAAATGCGAAGTAAACTGAGGGCCTCTACCTGATATGATTGAAATAGGCACGCTGCAACCGAACAATCTCCTGAATATAAATATGGGCCAATATCTCTGAAGAATACGTGGTGAAAACCGGAATGAAGTGTGCCGACTTAGTCAACCTGTCAACAATAACCAAAACTGCATCAAACTTCCTCAAGGTCTGTGACAACCCAACTATAAAGTCCATAGTAATGTGCTCCCATTTCCACTCAGGTAAAACCATTTGCTGGAGTAGGCCACCTGGCCTCTGATGCTCATACTTAACCTGCTGGCAATTTAGGCACATCGCGATATACTAAATATGTCTTTCTTTATCCGCCCCCACCAATAATGCTGCCTCAGGTCGCGATACATTTTCGTAGCACCTGGATGAATATAATACCAGGAACTCTGTGACTCCTATAGAATCTTTTCCCTAAATCCATCCACATTAGGAACACATAGACGACCCTAGAGTCGCAGAACCTGTCTTCACCAATTGTAACCTCCTTGGCACCACCCTGTGGTACCGTCTCTCTAAGAAGCAATAAGTGCGGATCGTCGTATTGACGAGCCTTTTGATCTTCTTGAATAGTGAAGACTGGGCGGCGACATATGCAAGAACTCGGCTGGGCTCTGAAATATCCAACCTCACAAGTCTGTTAGCCAAGGACTGAATGTCCAAAGCTAGTGGCCTCTCTCTACTGAAATGAATGCCAAACTACCCATACTCTCCGCCTTTTTTCTCGAGGCATGCGCAACTACATTCGCCTTACTCGGATGATAAAGGATGGTAATATCATAATCTTTCAGCAACTCAAGCAACCTGCACTACCTCAAATTGAGATCCCTCAGCTTGAACAAATGTTGCAAGCTGCCATGATCGGTTAAACCTCATAGGACACCCTATAAAGATAATGCCTCCAGATCTTAAGAGCGTGAACTATTGCGGACAACTCCAAATCGTGCAAGGGGTAATTCTTCTCATGAGGCTTTAGCTGACGTGAAGAATATACAATAACTCGCCCCTCCTGCATCAATAGATAACCCAAACCAACGCGTGAAGCGTCACAATACACATTATACATCCCTGAACCGGAAAGCAGTTGAATCCGAGCAGTCTCCGCTATGCACCACTAGGACTAACACCAGTATCTGCACAAAAAGTACAGAAGTATAACATGAGTACAACTGACCACATGTACTCTATAAGTATTGATCCTAACCTTGACAAAGTAGTGACGAGGCTATGGCAAGTCACTGACAATAAACTTGTACAAAATGACAATAACATAAAATAGGAAAAGAAATAAAGCAGTAAACTTATATAAACGAACCCCAAGGTCAACTACTAGAGGGTCCTAGAATAACATAATCTCAAATATCATATCACAATACCGAGAATGAACTCTACAACTATGAATCACATCAAATCCGTGCGACGTGCAACCTGATCCCAAGTTTCAACATGATATCTTTTACAACATACAACTCATTTGCAATATCAATATCATATCATTTTCTGTTCCGTTGCGGCGTGCAACCCGATCCCCCAATATCAAATCCTTTCAATATCGTTGTGGCACGCAACCTGATCCCCAATATCAATTTATCCACATAAACAACTCAACACCACTATTTTCGAAATATCAACACAAATGAGAAATGAAACATGCCGAACAGTAAGGAACTACCAAAACAAACGGAGAATAGCCTATACTTCACAATCCCAAACTTTGGCAAAACAATAATACCAAAATAGCTAGATGGCTCATATAAATGGAATGACATAATAAAGTACTTCAAGTAATATAAGAACGGTAAAAGCAAGTAGAACATGAGACAACAAAGATATACAATTTATACAATTAGAAGCATATAGAAGGTAAGCAGATAATGGGTGAGAGATGTACAAATCAAAACAAGTAACAATGAAACAACAAATAAAAAGTAAGACATGGAGAAAAAGTAAGAACATGTAGCAACTAAAACATGTAACAAGATATAATGCAGAATAAAAGAAGACATGAAAGTAAATAGCCCAATCACGTGTGCTTTAACTTCACGACGGCGCATATACAGTTGTCACCTCACATATACGTCGTTTCTCCACATCATTCACATAACAAGTTGACCAATAAGTCATAGTTCCCTGAAATCAAAGTTAAGCACAACACTTACCTCTTTTTGCAATCCAATCAACAATCAACCACGACCTTTTCTTTAGAATTAGCCTCCAAACCAGTCAAATCTATCCAAATATAGTTCAAATAATTCGAATTAAGCTTTAAAAGCTACCCACGAGTAAAAGATGTTCAATCTTTAATGAATTTGGGAGAAGTCAACAAAAGTTAATCCCGGGCCCGTCCGATCAAAACCTGAGTCCAAAGGTAGATCTTGACTACCCATAACTCCACGAGTCCATATATGTGTTTTTTTTTAAATCCGAGTCCAATTCGACTCTCAAATCCCAAATTTTCATTTTTTAAAAATATATACAAAAATCCCCAAATTTTCTCTTAGATTCTCATGAATTTGATGTTAATCTCAAGTATAATCATGTAATATAATTGAAAATAAATCAAAATCACTTATCCAATGATTGTATGAGAAAATATTTCTCCAAATCGCCTCCTACCGAGTCTAAGGTTCAAAAATATAAAAATGAGACTAAAATCTCGTCTTCCCCTTTTGTTCAGCTACAAATGCCGCAAATGGGACCTTGGGTTCGCATTTGCGAAACCTCGCAATTGCGGGAATAGGGATTGAAAAAGCAAACCCGGACAACCTACACAGATGTCTCATTTGCGGCAAAGGCTTCACAATTGCGATGGCAGCCTTCTCCGCAAAAGCGACACAACCGTCGCAAATACGGCCCAACCCAATCATATACTGTCTTTGCAAATGCAAAGAGGCATCCGATTCTTTCTGAGTTTTTTTTCAAAAAAAATGTTAAAATAAGAAAAACAAAATCAGAATGAAAGGTGTCCATTGTTTAATGGATAGGACAAATGGCTTCTAAACCTTTGGTGTAGGTTTAAATCCTATTGGATGCAATTTATTTCCATATTTTTTTAGATTTCGATAGCAAGAAAGACTGTTTGAGTCGCATTTGCGACATCTAAACCTCCCCTGTGCTCTTCGCATGTGCGATGCTGGTGCTCGCAATTGTGACAACTGCAGCACCCGCACACCAGCAACCTATAACAAGCTCAATCCAGTCTAAAACATGCCTGAAACTCACCCAAGCGCTCGGGCTCCAAATCAAACATCCATATAAGTCTAAAAATATCATACGAACTCGCTCGCACGATCAAAATACCAAAATAATATCTAGAACCACGAATCAAACATCAAAACGCATGAAATTCAAAAGAAAACTCAAGAACCTCTAGAATCACAACCAAGCGTCTGAATCCTATCAAACCAACTCTGAATGACACCGAATTTTGCAGACAAGTTTTAAATAGCAAAAAAGACCTATTCCAAGTCTCAAAACCACAATACGAACTCGAAAACCATAAAGTCAACCTACAATCAAACCTAAAGAATTTCAAAACATTCAAATTGCCTACTTTCGGCAAAAGAAGTCAATTTAACTTAGGGAACTCCAAATTTAATTTCAGACATATGTCTAAATCCAAAATCACAATAGGAACCTATCGGAATCGTCAATACACCGATCTTGGGTCATTTACTCAAACTGTTGACCGTGGACAACTCTAGCCTTCTTTTTTTTTCAAAATTTCACATAAAAGCTTTTCGAAAAGAGATACGGACCATACACGCATACAAAAAATGTCAAATGAAGCTACGAGGGATCTCGAATCATAAAAATTAAGGCTAGTACTCAAAACGACCTACCGGGTCGTTACATTCTCCACCTCTAACAGACGTTCATCCTTGAACGGAGATAGAAAAGTACCTGGACTGGTAAAATGGTGGGGGTATCTACTCTGCATATCATATTCGGACTCCTATGTAGCTGCCTCGATCGGCTGACCTCTCCATTGCAGTTTCATAGAAGGAAAACTTTTAGATCTCAACTTTCGAACCTGTCGGGCTAGAATAGCCACCGACTCCTCCTTACAAGAAAGTTCTCATCAAGCTGAATCGTGCTGAAGTCCAAAACATGTGATTTGTTCTCATGGTACTTCTAAAGCATGGAAACATGGAATACTGAATGTGCTCCTGCTAGGCTAGGAGGCAAAGCAAGTCTGTAAGCAACCTCCCCCACTCTCTCTAAGATCTTAAATGGACCAATAAATCTCGGGCTCAACTTTTCCTTCTTTCCGAACCGCATCACGCCCTTCATAGGCGACACTCAAAGGAGAAACTTCTCACCTACCATATATGCCACATCTCGAACCTTACGATCCGCATAACTCTTGTGTCTGGAATGGTTGTACAAAGTCGCTCCTGAATCACCTTAACCTTCTCCATAGAATTACATACCAAATCAATCCAAAAAACCTGGCCTCCCCAGGCTCAAACCAACCAATCAGCGAACGGCATCGCCTCCCATATAAGGCCTTATACGACACCATCTGAATACTCGACTAGTAACTGTTGTTGTAGGCAAACTCTGCTAGAGGTAAAAATTGACCCCATGAACCTCTGAAATACAAAACACAAGCACATAACATGTCCTCCAAGATCTAAAAAGTGTGCTCTAACTGTCCGTCCATCCGAGGATGAAATGTTGTACTCAGCTCAACCTACGTGCCCAACTCACATTGCACTGCTCCCCAAGAATGAGATGTGAACTACGTGCCTCGACCAGAAATGATGGAAATGGGAACGTCGTGCAGGCGGATAATCTCCTGGATGCAAATATGAGCCAACCGCTCTGAAGAATAGGAAGTCGCCAGCGTAATAAAGTGTGCAGACTTGGTCAATTGGTCCACAATAACTCAGAGTGTGTCATATTTCTTCAAGGTCCATGGTATGTGATTCAAGCCCAATTCACACCCAATAGTGAGTGGAAACGGTCATTAGAAGAATAGTACCTAACAAGAGTCGAGGTCAATTTCCTCAGGGAGTTTAATGTAAGGGTGTCAAGGTGTACACTTGATGAGTGTAGATGAAATAGCACAATTACACTTCCAAATAAGGGGTTTTGTTATCTACTTCTAAAATTGACACTGGCAATGATCAACTAAGGAAAAGAGACTAGAGAACGAGTAATTATTTTTGTTGTTTTTATCAAATGGGTAAAAGTCCTAGGGATGTAACCTTCACCTAGGTGTTATCCTAATGGGTAAATCACGTGAATGCTTGTTTTATTGACCCGAGTGTATTATAACTCTTAACTCTAAATTACCCATGCAATACCTCTCGGTTATAGAGTGATTTTGCCCAAATTGGCTTTCTCAAGCCCAATTGAGTATCAATTCAAATAGTTGATATGAGCTCAAGTTAGGGTCTCTTTATTTCTAGTTCAAACCCTTTAACTAGGCTAGCCAAAACTTTGACTAGTCCAATTTCTTGTTAGCCAAGTTTTACTAGACTAAGTCCCTCTTTCTCAAGTAAGAACCAAGTCAATTAGGTATGAATCAATGCTTGCAACCATTAATTCTAGAAATATTGCATGAACAAGGCTAAATAATAAACACCAATCAAAAACTAGCATTAAATTAACCACACACAAGGTTTACACACTAGGGTTGGGTCATAACTCTCGAGAAAATCTAGCTACTCATAATAGAAGTTGAACAAAACAAAGAAGAAGGACTAATTAAAGACATAATACAAAATTAAATTGATAAAACTAATGTTTCTTCACCCAAAATGGTCACAAAATTATTCAAAGTAGTAAAAGATAACGCCTACAATACTAAAAAGTAGAAAACATTCCCTAAAAAGTATTTCCCACCTATTTATAGTGGCCCATAATTCGCTGACAAAAATGTCCTTCGGGAGGTTCTACGGCCACAGAATTCCATGTGCGGTCTACACTTTTCTTCGATCTGCAGGTGGAGAATTTCTATAGCCGCATAATTTTTTTTCAGCTGCACTTTAGCTTCTGCGGCTGCACTTTTGGCAAAGCTTCACACTTGGTCATTTTGCACACTATCTGAACTCTTTGAATTCTTTTCAGTGCGACCATGTTTTTCGGCAGTAAAAATTGTGTGCGGTACGCACTTTTCCAATCATCCTCTAAGTTTCAGGCACCAGATCTTCGGCCGTAGAGGTAATTCTGCAGTCATCACTTTCTTCTGCGGACCGCACTTTTGGCCTGCTGCACTCCTTCTTTCTTTATGAGTCGAAACACTCTTTTTTGAGTTAGATTTCTTTGTTGAGGTCCAATTCTCCAACATTCCTGCAATTTGCAATATTTTATTAGTTTTGGGAACGAAAATCAACACTTTCAAACTAAAACTTAAGCAAGAAGGTACTAATACGTGGTTAAAAATCCACAATTATCAACTCTTTCAAACTTAAATCTTTGTTTGTCCTCAAGCAAATAGATTAGTTCCCACCTCCTCAAATGAAAGGTCATTTTAAAGAGTCAATTATAAGGCATTCATACTCAGTGTGACCAATAATACATACAATACTCATGCATTCAACAATGTGACAAATCATATATTGTGCACATATAGCTCTAATGTGACATTTGAGCTTCAAGAATTGACTTCACTCATCAAGGACTCTTGCTCTTTCATGTAGATCATGGTGGACTCCAAACGCTTACTCCTATACCTTCGATTTGCCAAGCTCACTTCATGAGTTAGCACTTGATTTTTAGATCAAAAAGAGGTTTACTCTTCTCTCACAAAAGAATGTCACAAGTAAAGCTTCAAGTACCATAAGCTTGTACCTTATGTAGATCACCACTAATGTAAGCTTACTCCGTTCAAAATCAAGTAGGACTTCTTTTGGATTGTAATGAAGGCTTTTGGTAGGATACCATATGGGATAAGTTGTTACGTCCTTCCTTAAGCACTCCACATTTTCATTTCTTGGCTCATATTTACCAGCTCTTAGAGGCATTTCCCTTTTCTAGGGGGCTAGAGAGACTCAACATCATTCTTTCTTGTTCATTTCATTCTTTTTCTCCCTTGATATTCATACTAGAGATAGTTGGCTCTTTTTGACATCATCAACCTTCCTTTTTATTCTCTTTTTGGCATTTCTTTTTTGTTCTTTTCTTTTCTTTCCTTCTCTTTTTATAGAGATAATTTCTTTTCTCTTTTTGGTGCCTTGATACCTCTTTCAAATTCCTCAATTCTCCCCCCAAACTTATGCGTTAAGCCACATATTTCATAAGAGTGTTAAGGAAGGTCCGGGTGCCAAGAGAGGATTACAACAAAACAGGTAATGTCTTGTAGTGTGTTTACCAATTAAGAAAGGTTACAGGCTCAAAGGGGGTTGACTAGGGATAATAAGCATTGGTTGGCAGTAGAAAGCTCAAACGGACCAAGGAAATCCTACAATCTTCTTACAAAGCAAACTTAGGATTTCGCCTTGAAGCACATTTAGGGCAAGTTCTAGACCATTCACAAAAATACTTGGACTAGCAATGAAAAATTACCTCACCCCTCATACAACTAGACCGTAAAAGAGGATAGAGTCTACAACCTACAACAATCACAATCAAGTTAAACATCACTATGGTCCAACTAGCCACTCAATGATTATCAAAGTCAACTCAAGAGTCTCAAAGTTACTAACTAGAGCTATTTTCTTTCAAAAACCTTATTTCAAAATATAAGCACACAGTTAAGTGTGTTGGTGTCAAATGAAGCATAAATAACTCTTTTTTAGAGAATGACTTGATTAGGGCTTTTATTCATTACTACTACTATTATTATTACCTAAACACAAAAACGGACTCATTCTCCTAAAGTTGTCACACCATCCATCCTCGCGAAGAGTCACCCGATTCACACAAAAGACCACCCTTGTAAAGAATCTTTGCATTAAGAAGACCAAAAGCTTATTATCTATACTACTATGAAGAACATGAAAGCTACTAACATAAGAAGAAGCTACTAACAAAACAAAAATCAAAGTAAACAATTAAAGAAGCTAATGAAAGCAATAACTAACTAAAGATGGATAAACTAAAAAGAAACAAAATCATCCAATTATTACAGTCCAAATGTATCCAAATGTGTCGAATGTATCAAATAAACTCCAACTCCCCCCTTCCCCCGAATAAAAGTAAGCATTGTCCCTAATTCTAAACAAAATAAAAGTGAAAGGAGAAAAGGCAAAGGAACTCCCTAAGTATCCTTGGACATCTCATTGTCCCCAACAACATCAACTCCTATTGGCTCAGCCAACTGTATATCATCATCATCATATCCGGGAGTGGTGTGAGTGACAAACATCGCACGCACTATGTCAGTAGTGTTGGTAGTAAGGCATGGCTCCTCAGATTGGCCAGTTGGTGCAACCTATGCAGATGGATTTGGGGCGGACTGGTTTGGGTCAAGCAACATATCAATGGTAAATCCCCAGCTGTAGCTAGTTGGGTCACCTCTTTCCTAAGATTATCCACTGAATTTTTACTGACTTGGGACTTTCTCATCTTCTTCACTTCTTTGGTCAAGTCCTCAATAATTGAACTATGTCATACCAGAATGTCCATGATCAACTTTTGGTTGTCCAGAATCTTGCAAAGCTTCTCATCACGCTTAGTAAAATCCTACGGTGCCTGTGTGGATGATTTCCCTGCATCAGTACTAGATATCTTAGATAGCTTTGAAGTAGCTGCTTGCATCTAGTTGTTGAGACTCGCCAATGTCTGGGAGACTTGCAAAGCAGAAAGTGGGCCTGTAGGCATGGGCACCAGCCTTAGAACTGGAGTAGGGACTGCCCTAGGAGCTGTGGTAGGAGTTGTGGTAGGAGCTGTGGATGGTGGCGGAGGCATAGCTGCTACACTGGTAGAGGGCTCAGCTGATGTAGATGGAATATTAGCTGTGTCAGAAACTACCACTATCGGCTAATCAGACTGGCCTGTCGCAGTAGAAGGCTGAGCGCTCTTCTTCAGGTTGGTCGGATCCTGCAGAGAGTACCACTCAAACGACTTCTCTGGCTTCATCATTGTATCAAATGGCTTTTGCTCTACCTTTGCATTAGTAAGGTACTCTGTGATAGTGCTGGGGTAGGGGTAAGTTGTGTTAGTCTATTGCGCTACCAAAGAGATGTTGGCCGATATTAAGGCACCACATTGATCGGGTACTTGGCCATGATAAAAGCCACTCGAACTGGACGTGGCAAGTTTTCTCATTCTGACATGGGTCAAGCCTGCTACACACAAAGGTCAGCCAACCCTTTGCCTCAAAGCTCAATGTACTCCGCTGAATAGGTACCCTAGCCGTGATCCATGGTGGAGGTGGTCCCGGTGCTAAGGTCTCAGCAAGCCACGACCGGGCCTCTTCTTTCAAGGCTAACTTCTTTAGGTACTCCTTCTGCTCCATGTCCTCAAAACCCAAGTATGTGTTCAGTGTGTGCTAATCAAACTCACCGTAAGGTTGCATATTTTGGTCACCTTTGTCCCCTTGCAAATGTGTGAAATGCTGGCATAGATCTCGCGGACAAGGTGCTCCTTGACATCTACGACCTTCTCAGTAAACAACATCTATCACTTTCTCAATCTGAACTTCCTCAACACTGCAGGGTTGTATTTATCAAGATCCCTCAACAAAAACTGCCTCTCATATGTCAATGATCTCATCGGCCACCACATCTAAAAGTTAGTGAAAGCAGCCAAACTCACAAATCTATCTTCCCATGCTTCCTTGTTCTTTGTCCGCTACACCCTAGTGGATTTACCTTCTCCCCCTTTTCTATCATCTAGAATGTTTTGAACTTCCTGCGCACCAGACTCTGGAACAGCTGGCTCGGAAGCCTGGCTAGCATTTTCTGAACCCACGAAAGTGCTGTAAGATGATGAAGCCACATCCAGGGGCTTAGATCACCCCTGTGGCCTGGACTATGCAGCTGCCTGCTCATCTGAAATATGACACGGACTTGCCCCCAGAAGCCTCCCTAGACGGAGCATAAGAACTAGACTCAGAAAGGTCTGCACCCCTCCCTCTGCCTGCTGTGGTCTTCTCGAAAATAGTTTGCACAAACTGAGGGGCAAGGCACCTCTGCCTCCACCCCTAAAAGAGTCTCCTCTACCCTTGGATGTTTTGTCGTGGCCATGTGATCGAACCATTGTCTGTATCAAAACAAAGAGGATTGTTAGTTGCACATCATCATTCAACACAACTAGAACTTATGTAAGCAAGGGAGAATAGTGTGGACACAGTAAGGTTTCATCAGAATGTCATGCTTGCAGAATATGGGATTTACAGTCCGCACTTTTCTGATGTGCGGCCGCAGAATGGGAGTGCGGCCGCACTTCTGACTGGAAAGTTCAGAGGCTCAGTTACCTCTTCTCTGAAGACAGTGCCATGGCAAAGTGCGGCCGAGAATTCATCTTCGATCTGTGGAATTTTGAGTGCAGTCCGCACATCTATTTTCTCAAGAGACAAGTCTCTAACAGACAGTGCGGACCTAAGTGCAGCCATTTTAAGAATCCTGTGGCCCGCACAAATAAAGTATGGCCGCAGAAGCACTTGCCTTCACCAATTTCCTAGAACAACCAAATTGTGGACTGCACAAATTTAAGTGCGACCACGAATTTTAAAAATTAACGAACAGTCAGTCTTTTTCACTTTGATTTTTCAATTACTTGTACAAATTAGTATGGCGACATGGTATACACATCAAATCTAAACCCATTTTAGCATGTATTAATGATTACTTAGTACATATCTACCCTACATGGATACATGGATGAACTCTAATAACAGATGGCCTAAAAAGAAGCTAAAATTTCAAAAAATAAACTAACACAAAAGATTAACATGAAGTGAAGCGTACCAGATGAAGTGAGTGCACTAGGTGTGTAAGCACAGGTAGGTGTGTGTGGTTGATAGTGAAAATTTCACAGTAAAGCTTGTAGAGAAACAATGATTCTATGGTGGGTGAAAAGCGTAAAATGAAGGAAAAACTTCTATTTATACTCGAGCTTTTTGAAAGAGAAAAGGGCTGAGTGCAGTCGCACAATTTCAAGTGCGTTCCGAACTCCTTCACTTGAGAAGTAGTGCTCTGTATCACTTGTGCGGTCCGCACAATTTTGAGTGCAGTAACAGAATAGCCCAGCATTGACAGGCTCAAACTTCAAAAAGTGTGCAATTTAGCACTTTGTCGAGCTTCCAGAAGAGCGGTCTGCATGTGAAATGTGCGGCAACATAAGCTCTTCTACTGTGGCACAATTTTCTGCGGCCGCACAATTAGAATGTGCGGTCCGCATTTCCTTCAACACTTAGCCATTTTTGTGCATCCTTTTTGCATGTAACATTCAACCATGTAGCGTATTTAGAAACAACAAATAAATCCTAGCTACAAAAGAAAAAGGAAAAGAACTTGGGTTGCCTCCCAAGAAGCGCTTGATTTAACGTCGCGGTATGACGCAATGTCAAAGCATCTTCAAGTGAAGTAAATGACAGCCATCGCTTGGCTATCTCCAACCTTGCCCAAGTAGTGCTTTACCCAGTGAGCATTGACTCGGAATACTCCATTGTTCTTCTTCTTCAAATCCAACGCATCGAAAGGTGTCACACCAACAATTTCAAACGGACCACTCCACTTGGATTTTAGCTTCCCGAGAAACATCCTCAACCTTGAGTTAAACAACAATACAAGATCACCCACCTTGAACTATTTGTTCCAAATGTATTTTTCATGAAGATATTTCATCTGTTCTTTGTACAAGGACGAACTCTTATATGCATGGTACTGGAACTCATCCAATTCATTTAAGTGTGCAACCCACAAGTTAGAGGCTACATTTAATCAAGATTCAGTTTCTTTAAAGCCCACATTGCCTTGTGCTCTAGTTCCACCAGAATATGATAAGCTTTCCGGAACACTAACCGGTATGGAGACATTCTGATAGGTGTTTTGTAAGCCGTCCGATAAGCCCATAACGCATCAAGCTTTTTGGACCAATCCGTCCGATTAGCATTCACCGTTTTAGACAAGATACTCTTTATCTCCAGGTTGGAGACTTCCACTTGACCACTAGCTTGTGGATGATAGGGAGTCGTGACCTTGTGAGTAACACCATACTTGCTAAGTAAAGTGTCAAAAGCCTTGTTGCAAAAGTGTGACCCCCATCACTGATGATTGCATGTGGAGTACCGAATCTTGTATAAATATTATTCTTCAAGAAAGTCACTACACTCTCGCCTTATTGTTGGGTAACGCGATGGCCTCAACTCATTTGGACACAAAATCCATCGAGAGCAAGATGTAATTATTTCCACGAGAACTCACAAAAGGGACCATAAAGTCAATGACCCAAACATAAAAAATATCAATCTCCAAGATGGTTGTGAGAGACATCTCATTTTTCTTTGAAATTTCACTGCCCTATTGAAATTCATCACATCTTTTCATTAAGTCACTTGTATCCTAGTAAAGAGTAGGCCAATAGAAACCTTAACTAATAACCTTGGTCGTCGTTCTTGATCCGTCATGATGACTACCATATGACGAAGAATGACAAGCACCAAGAATATCGCCTTGCTCTTCTTCCGGTACACACCTTCTAATCACCCCATTCGTACAACTCTAGAAAAGCTATGGTTCATCCCAATAATAATCTTGAAAAACTCTTTTCAACTTCTTCCTTTGGTTTGAAAAGAACTCATCCAGAATGATTCCACTCATAAGAAAATTTGACAAGTCCGCAAACTATGGCACCTCTTTCATTGAAATTGCCAAAAGTTGCTCATTGGGAAAGGAGTCATTGATTTCAAGGCCATCATGTGGCCTCCCCTCCTCCTCCAAATGAGTCAAGTGGTCCGCCACTTGGTTTTCACTTCCTTTCCTATCTTGAATATCAATATCAAATTCTTGCAACAAGTGTACCCATCTCATCCACCGGGCTTTAGAATCCTTTTTGCTCATAAGATAGTTAAGCGCCGTATGATCCGTGTGGACATGAGTAACTTTGCACCCATCAAGTACGGGTGGAGCTTCTCAATTTCAAATACAATAGCAAGGAGCTCTTTCTCCATAACAGTATAATTGGCTTGGGCACTATTCGTGGTCTTACTAGCATAGTAAACCGGATGAAAAATATTTTTAATACGTTTTCCCAAAACAGCCCCAACCGCTGCATCACTTGCATCACACATGAGTTCAAAAGGCAAATTCCAATTTGGAGCGGTAATGATAGGAGTCGTTGTCAACTTGAGCTTCAACAGTTCAAAAGCTCTCATACAATTGAAATGGAACTTGGAATCCTTCTTTAGGAGCTTTCACAATGGGTTCACCACTTTAGAGAAATCTTTGATAAAGCGCTACTTGAAACCCGCATGGCCTAGGAAAATCCGCACACCTTTCACCGAAGTTGGGGGTGGAAGCTTAGAAATCACCTCAATCTTCGCCTTGTCCACTTCAATTCCATCCCTTGAGATTTTATGGCCAAGGACAATGCCTTTCTCAACCATGAAATAGCATTTCTCCCAATTGAGCACCAAGTTGGTCTCTTCGTATCTAGCCAACATTTAGTCCAAATTTTTAAGACAATCATCAAATAATCCCCAACCACCATGAAGTCATCCATGAAAACTTCAAGGTAGTACTCCACCATGTCCGTGAAAATAGCCATCATACACCGTTGAAAAGTCGTCGGTGCATTGAACAAACCAAATGACATCCTCTTGAAAGAAAAAGTACCATAGAGACATGTAAAGGTTGTTTTCTTGATCGTCCGGAGCAAAGAATTTTGTTGTAGCCCGATTACTCCTCAAGAAAACAATAGAAAGCTCGACCGATCAATCTATCTAGCATTTGGTCCAAGAAAGGAAGTGGAGAGTGATCCTTCCTTGTAACTTTGTTGAGCTTATGATAATTCATACAAACCCTCCAAACGGTCACCGTTCTTGTAGGAATCAACTCATTCTTATCATTGATAACCACCGTCGGTCACTGTTCTTGTAGGAATCAACTCATTCTTATCATTGATAACCACCGTCATGCCCCCCTTCTTTGGGACACATTTAACTGGAGATGTCCATGAACTATCGGAGATGGGGTAGACAACCTCGACATCCAACCACTTGATAATCGACAACTTCTTGCATAGCCTCATTCAGTCTTCTTTGATGTTTAATGGATGATTTAGCACCATCCTCTAACTTGATATTATGCATACAAAAGAGGGGCCTTATACCCCGAGTGTCCGTCCACCCAATAGCCTTCTTCCTCTTTTGTAACATCGCCAATGTGGAATCAAACTGCATATTAGTCAAACAAGAAGAAAGAATAACCGATAAAGTAGAACAAGGGCCAAGAAGTTCATACCGAAGGTATGGAGGCAATAGCTTCAACTCCAGAGTAGGTGGCTCTTCAATAGAAGGCTTTGTAGGATGCGTTTTCCTATTCTCGAGATCCAAAGATAATTTTCGCGGTGCATAGTTGTTTGACCCCATTCCTTGCAAAGAATTCACATATTCCATGAAACCATCCATCTCGTCATCATCAAAATTGAGCAAAACGGCTTTCAACATATCATCAACAGTGATTGTAGCACTTGTATCATCAACAATAACATCGGTCACCAAATTCATAAAAGAACACACCTCATTGCTATTTGATTGTCGCATAGACTTACACACATGGTACCACTTGTTCATCCCCAACCCAGAAAGTGAGTTCTCCGACTTCCACATCACAAAGAGCCTTACCTGTAGAAAGAAAAGGTCTCCCAATAATGATAGGCACTTTATAATCAACCTCACAATCTAAAATAACAAAGTCTACCAGGAAAGATGAACTTATCAACCCGGACCAAAACATCTTCAATCACACCAAACGACCTATTCATGGTACAATAGAGTATTTGCAACCTCATAGAAGTGGGTCTTTGTTGCCGAATTCCCAAAGTTTTGTAAACCGAATAAGGCATCAAATTGACACTTGCTCGAAGATCACAAAGATCTTTAGCAAACTTGGCACTCCCAATTGTACAAGGAATCGTGAAAGCACTGGGATCCTCTAACTTAGGCGCCATGGAATGAACAATTGCACTCACTTGATGAGTGACCTTGATAGTTTCAAATTCATTGACTGCTTCTTGGTCACAAGATCTTTCATAAACTTTGTCATAACCAGGCATTTGTTCCAAAGCTTCTACCAATGACACATTGATTGAAAGACTCTTCATCATTTGACTGAACTTCTTGAATTGATTGTCACCATTTTTCTTGGCAAGTTTTTGAGGATAAGGAGGTGGAGGCTTAGGCAATGGTGCCCTAGCATTTTGCACTACCGATTTCGGTATGTCAATGATGTGCTCCCTAGACAGGTTCACCTCCTCTTAAGTCTCTTCAACACTATCATTAATAAAAATCCAAACCTCATCATATGCTTGAACAACATTGTTTGGGATATCTTCTTCTTGTACCACTTGGTCATCATCTACAAGTTGCCTTTCACTTGAGGTGACTGCACTACCACCTCTTTCATTTCTTGTGATAACTGCCATAACATGCACCATATTGTTATCACCCTTTGGGTTCACCACTGTGTCACTTGGTAGTGCTCCCTTAGGACAAGAATTAGAGCTCGAGATATTTGTCCCATTTGAACTTCTAGATTGCGGATTGATGTGTTGTGTGAGGTAAGTTGGGCATCCAAATCAGCATTCTTTTTCATCATTTGCTTAAACATATTCTCAATACGACCCATCTCATAGTTTGAAGAACTTGAACCATGGGAAGGATAATGAGGTGGGTTTTTTGGTAATTGATATATTAGGGGCCTTTGAAAACCCGATCCTCGGTTGCCTTGATTGTTTCCCCAACTACCTTGATTGTTGCCTCCCCAATTTCCTTGGTTGTTACCACTCTAATTTCCCTGATTGTTGTTATTATGCCAATTTCCTTCATTGTTAGAACTCCAATTTCCTTGTTTATTTTGTGGTCTCCATTGTTGTTGATTTGAGCCTTGGAAGTTATTTCTTTGCCCGTGAATATTGTTCACATATTGAACTTCCTCTTCTTGATCATGATAAGAATCATCTTGATAAAAACCACCACCATCTTGCACATAAATCTCCACTCGAGTTTGCATTTGTGGACCCTTGGTCCTCTTGTTGTTCACCAAAAATTTCATTCCCTCCATATCATGAACTTTCTCAAGAGCTTGCACTTGATTAAGTTAGGCCTTTTGTTGGTTGAGTCGTGGTTGTTGTCAATTCGGCAATGGCTTAATCATGGTATTGAAACTCTTTGTGAAGTGTGTATCATGTTGGGATCACCTTGTGGAACACTAGCTCAGGATTCCCAAGCCGGTGACGTTTTCGCCATCTCATACACATGCCTCCGCATACGGTGTTGTCATAAAGTTGCCACCGACGAATTGATTAACCATACATTGGTTCGTAGTGTTGATACCACGGAGAAAGTTTTTTGAATCATGTTGTCAGTCATATCATTGTTTGGGCACTCTTTCACCATTGTTCGATATCTCTCCCAAATATCATGCAAGGGTTCATTGGGCTCTTGCTTGAATGCCAATATTTCATCCCGAAGAGTAGCGATGTAGCTGTGCGAGAAGAACTTAGCAATAAACTTCACCGCCAACTCATCTTAAGTATGTATCGAATGGTTCGGCAAAAATTCCAACCAATCTAAAGCTTTGCCCCATAGAGAGAAAGGAAAAATCCTTAGCCTCAAAGCATCCTCGAAAACATTAGTTTGCTTGCTCCCCCAACGCGTATCCACAAAGCCTTTCAAATTTTTGTAGGCATTTTGACTTGGTTTACCAGTAAAAAAGCCCCGTTTCTCAAGCAAAGTGAGAATCACATTGGTAATTGACTGTTGCCCGCCCTAATACGAGAGTGAACTATTGCACTAACATAACCTTCGTTGGGAAATATTTGGAGTTGTGCTGCTTGTGGTTGACGTGGTGGAGGTGGGGGTGGTACAGGCACATTGTCTTGTAGCATTCGGCCTCGCCGATTAGGTTGTGACACTTGAGGTACCTCATCGAGTTGTTCCTACTTACCGTCCAAGTCCCCAATGGCATATTTCCGAGCACATTGTTCGTCATGTTTGTACCTATGATTTCTTCAAAAGGTTAACAACACGGAAGGGAAAGAAGATATTTCAAAAACACACTCAAATATATAACTAACACCATTAAAACTCCCCGATAACGGTGCCAAAAATTGATCCAAGCCCAATCCAGACTCAATAGTGAGTGAAAACGGTCGTTGGAAGAATAGTACCCAACAAGAGTTGGGGTCGATTTCCTCAGGGAGTTTAACGTATGGGTGTTAGGATGTGCACTTGATGAGTGTAGATGAAATAGCTCAATTACACTACCAAAAAAGGTGTTTTGTTATCTGCTTCTAAAATTGACACTACCAATGATCAACTAAGGAAAATAGACTAGAGAACGAGTAATTATTTTTGTTGCTTTTATCAAATGGGTAAAAGGCCTAGGGATTTAACCTGCACCTAGGTGTTAGCCTAACAAGTAAATCACATTAATGCTTATTTTAATGACTGGGGTGTATTATAACTCTCAACACTAAATTTCCCTCTCAATACATCTCGGTTATAGAGTGATTTTGCCCAAATTAGCTTTCCCAAGCCCAATTGGATATCAATTCAAATAGTTGATATGAGCTCAAGTCGGGGTTTTCCTATCTTTAGTTCAAACTCTTTAATTAGGCTAGCCAAAACCTTAACTAGCCATATTTCTTCTTAGCCAAGTTTTCCTAGACTAAGTCCCTTTTTCTCAAGTAAGAACCAAGTCAATTAGATATGAATCAATGTTTGCAACCATTAATTCTAGAAATATTGCATGAACAAGGCTAAATATTAAACACCCAATCATAAACAAACATTAGATTAACCACCCATAAGGTTTACACACTAGGGTTGGGTCACAACCCTAGAGAAAATCTAGTTACTCATAATAGAAATTGAAGAAAACAAAGAAGAAGAACTAATTAAAGTCATAATACAAAATTAAATTGATAAAACTAATGTTTCTTCACCCAAAATGGTCACAAATTACACAAAGTAGTAAATGATAATGGTTACAACACTAAGAAATATAAAACTTGCCATAAAAAGTGTTTCTCGTCTATTTGTAGTGGCCCAAAAATTGCTGACAAAAATGCCTTTCGGGTGGTTCTACAGCTGCACAATTTCCTGTGCGGTCCGCACTTTTCTTGGCTCTGCAGGTGGAGAGTTTCTGCAACTGCACAATTTAGCTGCGGCTGCACTTTTTCTTCTACGCTTGCACTTTTTGCTAGGCTTCACACTTGGTCATTCTGCACACTCTCTGAACTTTTTGAATTCTCGTCAGTGCGACCATGTTTTGCGGCCGCAAAATTGTGTGCAATCCACACTTTTCAAATCATCCTTTGAGCTTCAGGTACCAGATTTGCGGCCACAGAGGTGATTTTGCGGACCACACTTTTGTCCTGCTGCACTCCTTCTTGCTTTATGACCGAAACACTCCTTCTTGAGTTATATTTCTTCATTAAGGTCCAATTCTCCAATATTCCTGCAATTTTGACAATTTCATTAGTTTTGGGAACGAAAATCAACACTTTCGAACTAAAAATAAAGCAAGAAGGTACTAATAAGTGGTTAAACAACACTTATCAGTAAGCCCTCCTCAAAATCCATAATGATGTGCTCCCACTTCCACTCCGGTATCTCCAATCTCTGAGTTAATCTAGCCAGTTTCTAATGTTCATACTTCACATTTTAACAATTCAAACACCGAGATACATAAGCAACGATGTCTTTCTTCTGTATTCACCACCAATAGTGTTGTTTCAAGTTATGGTACATCTTCGTGACACCTGGGTGAATAGATTAGCGCGAACGATGAGCCTTCTCAAGGATCAAATCTCTCAGCCCATCAATATTTGGAACACAAATCCGACTCTAAAGACGCATAACCCCATCATCACCAATCACAACTTCCTTAGCACCTCCCCGCTACACTGTATTCCTCAACACCAATAAGTGAGGATCATCAAATGGGCGAGCTTATACGCTCCAACAACGAAGACTGTGCCACAACACAAGCGAGAACCCGGATGGGCTCCGAAATATTCAACCTCACGAACCGGTAGGCCAAATCCTGAACATCCATGGCTATGGCCTCTCTGCTACCGATAGATATTCCAAACTACCCATGCTCTTGGCCTTCCCTAGATGATATAATATGGTGATATCGTAGTCCTTCAGCAACTCTAACCATCTTCACTACCACAAATTAAGGTCTTTCTGCTTGAACAGATGCTGGAGACTCCGATGGTCGATATAGACCTCACAATTAATGCCATACAGATAGTGCCTCTAAATCTTCGGTGCGTGAACAATGGTTGCCAACTCTAAGTCATGAACAAGGTAATTCTTCTGATGAACCTTCAAATGCCGAAAAGCGTAGGCAATTACCCTACCATCCCGCCTTAATACTGTGCCAAGCCCAATACACGATGTATTACAATACACGGTATAGGATCCCGAACTTGTAGGCAACACCAACACTGGAGTTGTAGTCAATGAAGTCTTGAGCTTCTGAAAGCTACTCTCACACTCGTCAGACCATCTGAAAAGAGCACTCTTTTGAGTCAACTTGGTCAATGGGGGTGAGATGGAGGAAACCCCTCCACGAACCAGTGATACTAACTCGCCAAATCAAAGAAGCTCCGAAACTATGTAGCTGAAGTAGGTCTAGGCTAGTTCTGAACTGCCTCAATCTTCTTAGGATCCACTTTAATGCCTTCGCAAGAAATAACATGGCCCAAAAAGCCAACTGAGTCCAACCAGAACTCACACTTTGAAATTTTGGCTTATAACTGGCGATCCTTGAAAGTCTGAAGTACGATCCGAAGATGCTGCTCATGCTCCTCTCGATTGTAGAGTAAACAAAAATATCGTCAATGAAGACGATCACAAAAGAATCCAAATAGGGTTTGAAGACCCGGTTCATCAAATCTATAAATGTTGTTGGGGCATTAGTCAGGCCAAATGACATCACTAAGAACTCATAATGACCATACTGAGTCTGAAAAGCTATCTTAGGGATATCTGATGCCCTAATCTTCAACTAATGGTAGCCAGATCTCAAATCAATCATGGAAAATACCTTGGCACCCTGAATCTTATCAAATAAGAAATTAATCCTCAGCAAAGGATAATTTTTCTTGATAGTAACTTTGTTCAACCGTCGATAGTCTATACACATCCCCATTGTTCCATCTTCTTCTTCACAAACAACACCGGTGCACCCCAAGACAAGATATTAGGTCTAATTAATCTCTTATCAAGCAAATCCTGCAACTGCTCCTTCAATTCCTTCAACTCAACTAGGGCCATACGATATGGTGCAGTAGAAATGGGCTGAATGCCCAGAACCAGATCAATGCAGAAGTCGATATATCTGTCGGGTGGCTTCCCCCGCAGATCTGAAGGAAACACCTCTAGGGACTTGCGCACAACTGGTACTGAATCTATGGAAGAAAACTCCACACTAGGATCGCGGATATGGGCAAGTTATGCTAGACATCCCTTCTCGACCATACGTCGAGCCTTCACATAAGAAATGACCATACTAGTAGAAATTTTGAGTGTCTCTCTCCACTCTAATCGAGGCAACCCCGGCATGGATAATGTCACAGTCTTGGCGTGACAGTACAAAATAGTGTGACAAGGTGCCAGCCAATCCATGCCTAAGATAACATTAAAGTCCACTATATTAACAAGTAGAAGGTCTACCCTGGTCTCATAGCTCCTGATCGTGATTACACAAGCACGATATACCTGGTCTACCATAATAGAATCTTCCACAGACGTGGACATATAAACAGGAGCACTCAAAGAATCACGAGGTAAAACCATATATGAAGCAAAATAAGATGACACATATGAATAAGTGGAACCAAGATCAAATAGATCGCATGCATCTCTATGGCAAACAGAATTAATACCTGTGATGACCGCATCCAACAGCTATGCCTCGAGTCTATCTGGGAATACATAAAAATAGGGCTGAGCTCAACCACTTTGACCCCGCCTGTCTGACCCTCACCTCTGGCTGGCTGTGCGGGTGATAGAGCAACTGGTGTAGGAATCATGTCACGAGTACCTTGTTGTGGTCTGCTGCTCATCAACCTAGGATAGTACCTCCTTATATGACCTGCGTCGCCGCACTCAAAGGAACCCCGTGGCTGGCCTAACTGCTGAGTCTAAGATAATCCCTGATAACTCGAGTGACCACTATAGTAGCTTTGTAGTAGTGGTACAATGATAGGAGCTAAAGGTGTACTGCGTGCTGGCTACTTAGGACGAGACCCATAAGAACCACGACAGCCCGAAGCATCGTGTGCTACCTGAAACGCTGACTGAATCTACCTGTGAGGATGGCCTCCACCAAATAAGCCTCTGCCTCCAGATGAGACACCACCAAAACCACCAAAATGACGAGGCCTCTTCTAAGATACTACCTCTCTACCCTGACCACGAATCATCTCGATCCCTCTAGCAATCTCTACTGCCCGCTGGAAAGAAATATCATACCTCATCTCCTTGGCCATCTGTAGCCTGATACCAAAAGTAAGACCATTAATGAATCTCATCACCATATCTTTGTCAGTAGTAATCAAGATGGCTGCATGGCGAGATAAGTCCACAAATCTGGTATCGTATTCGGTAACAGTGGTGCTATCCTGCTGTAGACATTCAAACTACCTACGATACTCCTTTCTCAAAGTAAAGGGATGAACTTCTCCGAAAAGAGATGTGAAAACTGATCCCAAATGAGTGGAGGTGAACCTGCTAGTCTGGCTAGAACATAATCCTGTCACCATCTTTTGGCAGTGCCAGTCATCCGAAACACTGCAAAGTCAACTCCATTGACTCCATAATACCCATGTTGCACAACACCTCGTGGCAAGGGTCCAAATAATCCTGTAGGTCCTTAGAAAGTGTACCACCAAAATGAATAGAAGATCTTGGTGAACATATCCAACCCCATCAATCCCTTAGAAGACATAATGGGCCTCTTCTCGAAAAGCAATTGAATCCGAGCAGTCTCCACTATGCACCGGTGGGACCAACACCAGTATCTGCACGAGAAGTGTAGAAATATAGCATGATTACAACCGACCTCATGTACTCTGTAAGCGTCGATCCTATCCTCGACTAAGTAGTGACGAGGCTATGGCAAGTAACTCACAATAAACATCTACGAAGTAATAATAACAGAAAATAGGAATAGAAATAAAGCAGTAAACTCATATAAACGGACCCGAAGGTCAACTACCAGAGGGTCTCAAAATAACATAATCTCAAATCTCATATCACAATATCAAGAATGAACTCTACATCCACGAACAACTACAACACATCAAATTCGTTGCGACGTGCACGCGGCCCCAAGTTTCAACACAATATCTTTTGCAGCGTACAACTCATTTCCAATATCAATATCTTATCATTTTCTGTTCCGTTGCGGCGTGCAACTCGATCTCCTAATATCAGTTCCTTTCAATACTGTTGTGGCGCGCAACCCGATCCCCCAATATCAATTTTGTCATACAAAAATGAGAAATAAAACATGTGGAACAGTAAGGAACCACCAAAACAAATGGAGAATAGCCAATACTTCACAATCCCAAACCTTGGCAAAACAATAATACCAAAATAGCTAGATGTCTCACATAAATGCAATGACATAATAAAGTACTTCAAGTAATATAAAGCAAGCAGAACATGAGATGGCTAAGATATACAATTAATACAATTAGAAGTATGTAGCAGGTAGTAGATATTGGGTGAGAGATGTACAAATCGAAACAAGTAACAATGAAACAACAAATAACAAGTAAGACATGGATAAAAAGTAATAGCATATAGCAACTAAAACATGTAACAAGAGATAACACAGAATAAAAGAAGACATGAAAGTAAATAGCTCAATCTCACATGCTTTAACTCCACAACGGTGCATATACACTTGTCACCTTGAATTTACGTCATTTTCCCACATAATTCACATAACAAGTAGACCAACAAGTCCTAATTCTCTCAAGTCAAAGTTAGGCACTTCCAAACAACACTCAACCACGACCTTTCCTTTAGAATTAGCCTCCAAGCCAGTCAAATCTAGCCAAATATAGTTCAAATAATTTGCATTAAGCGTTAGAAACTACCCACGAGTGAAAAAGGTTGAATCTTTAATCAATTTGGAAAAAATCAACAAAAGTCAATCCCGAGCCCGCTCGGTCAAAAACTGAGTCCAAGGGTAGATCTCGATTACCCATAACCCCACGAGTCCATATATGTGTTATGTTTTCAAATTCGATTCCAATTCGACTATCAAATCCCAAATTATTATTTTTTTTAAAAATAGACAAAAATCTCCAAAATTTCTCTTAGATTCTCATGAATTTGATGTTAAATCTCATGTATAATCATTTGATATAATTGAAAATAGATCAAAATCACTTACCCAATGATTGTATGTGAAAATTCCTTCACCAAATCGCTTTCTACCGAGTCTAGGTTTCAAAGATATGAAAATAAGAACAAAATTCCATCGTCCACCTTTTGTTCAGCTGCAGAAATCGCAAATGCGACCTTAGGTTCGCAAATGCGAATTTTGCGAATCCTCGCAATTGCGAAATAGGGATCGCAAAAGTGAACCCTGACAGCACACACAGATGTCGCAATTGCGAAAAAGGCTTTGCAATTGCTATGACAGCCTTCTTCGCAAAAGCGACACAATGGTCGCAAATGCGACCCAACCCAATCCTATACTGTCTTCGCAAATGCAAAGAGGGAGTCACATTCACGAAATCTGTACTTCCCTTGTCCTCTTCACAATTGCGATGTTGGTGCTCGCAATTGCGATAACTGCAGCACCAGCACACCAGCAACCTATAACAAGCTCAATCAAATCTGAAACACGTTCGAAACTCAATCGAGCCCTCGAAGCTCCAAACCAAACATCCACACAAGTCTAAAAATATCATACGAATTCGCTCGCATGATCAAAACACCAAAACAACATCTAGAACCATGAATCAGACATCAAAACGCATGAAATTAAAAAAAAAAAAAAAAAAAACCCAAGAACATCTAAAATCACAACCAAGCGTTCGAATCCTATCAAACCAACTCCGAATGACATCGAATTTTGCAGACAAGTTTTAAATAACAAAACGGACCTATTCCAAATTCCAAAAGTAAAATCTGAACCCGATAACTGTAAAGTCAACCTACGGTCAAACCTAAAAAATTTTAAACATTCAAATTGCCAACTTTTGGCAAAATAAATCAAATCAACTTAGAGACCTCCGAATTCAATTCGGGCATACACCCAAATCCAAAATCACAATACAAACCTATCCGAATCGTCAAAATACCGATCCGGGATCGTTTACCCAATATGTTACCGTGGTCAACTCTAGCCTCATTTTTAGTTAAAATTTCTTCAAAACTTCACATAAAAGCTTTTCGAAAAGTGACATGGACCATGCACGCAAACCAAAAATAATGACCTACTGGGTCGTCACAAGTTCTCTATAATAGGATTATTTAATAAACTATGTTCCTAGAAGTAAACTAGTTTTACAAGAACTAAGCGAAGAAATAGCAAATGAATCATTTCAGAGGCTCAAGAACATACAACTCTATAAGTTAGAATTGACGTTCCATTGCATTTAAGTAGTGGGAGAAACGTTAATAGACAAAAATAAATTTACCACCTCCAAGTAGTAGGAGTGATGTTGAGCAGAGAATACGAAGAGGTCATTAATATTTCAATACCGCAAGGTAATGAAGATAATATTAGTAGTACTTCATCGTAGTGGGAGAATAGTAACGAAAAGCATAATTTGGTATATACTCTTGGGAGAGTTTCATAACACAATTCCTAAAGAGCTTAATACCAAACTACTTAGTTCAACAAAACACTACCGGACAAAGATTGCATCAGAAAATAACTTGGCAAGTTCTTTTCAACAAAAGCCTATTGCCAGAGACTTTTGATAGCCGTGTAAAATGAATACCTTTTAAAGTTGTAGATGCATGGTTAAGAGTCTAAGTGGGAGATTGGTGGGCTATATACCCATGAGTTTAGATGTAGTATATTCTAATAATTATCATGGTTATAAGTCTAAGTGGGAGATTGTTGGGATATATATTATTAACCATGGGTTTGGTTTGGATATAATTTTTATTTTGAAATAATTACTTATTCAATTTAATAAAGTTTTAAATAGATCATATATTAGTTTGTGTCCTATGCTTATATAGTAGATGATTTAGTGTATAGAGTTTAGCATATACACGAAAGATTAAATCATCGGTTCTTATAAGTATAAAGTTTGAGTTCAAAATCTAATGATGGAATTGGACAAACCATCATGAATGATTATAGCACAATATTAAATATAATTTATCTTGATTATGAGAATGATATAATTCTGACTTCTTGTGCTAGTACATTTTGTATGTATTGAACGGACTAAGTAAAGACAAGTATTTGATACTGGCTTAATAAAATAAGTCTCTAGTCCATTAAATATACTTATACTCTTAATCTTGATATAATTATTATTAGTTGTTTATATTATTTATTATTTTTATTTATAAAAAGGTAAGATTCTTATGTGGGTCAATATGCCTAGTAAATTGGATAATGATGATATACATTGGCGAAGTAATAGTTAGTTGATGGAATCCATGGCTCGTTCTAGAGATTGATGATACACATTTATGAAAGCTTATATATTTTCATGTGTAAACCCTGCAGGAAAACTTTTTATCCGTCACATGAAATAAGTTAAGCGAAAGTATAAAGGAAACAATCAGTGAATTAAATTGTCAGTAATTTAGTTTATTTGATCAGCGTTTGAATCTTAGCATGGGGAGTTAAATTAGGTTTTAATTGAAGACTTTTGAAATTGAACTGAGGAGTGAAATTACGAAATTTTAGGGGAATAATACGTAATTTAATATGTTTGTATTAATTTGAATATTCCGAATTAAGTCCATAATAAGAAGCCTCGTTAATTAAATTATGTGGTCCCTGTTGTGCTTGAATAATTAGGAATTAAATAGAATCATATTTTTTTGTGGAAAAAAAAGACCCAACAAATTTAGGAAAGGTTTGAAATCCTAAATTTTGTGGCTATATAAATGTTCTAATTCCATAAGGAGGCAATGATTTATACTATATAGTTTTCCTAGGAGAAACTCGCTCAAACGTGTTTTGCCAATTCTGGATATTATTTGGATCACACTGCAGAAAACTATATGGAACAAGAGGATGATCTCGTGGATGGTTTCGTTCTTGCTTGGAGGCTCTTTTCGCGATCGCGATCGCGCTCACGCTTCTAGATATAAGTATCGATTTTATATTCGATTAAAATTTGTGATTATGTGTTGCCTATATTACATATAAGTCATCTTAGAACTCACAAATATTCTTTTGTTGATCAGGTTCTTCATTTTTCTATTCATATTTCATTTTCCTACCCTAAATATCGCAATGACAAGCCATATGAACCTACTCACATATCTCAACTTCTTGAGAAATCTCTTTCTAAAGCACTGTCATTTTATTATCCTTGCGCTGGAAGACTAAAGGATAGTTCCTCAGTTGATTGTAACGACGTTGGGGTTGAGTTATCCCACGTTCGTGTCCATTGTCCCATGTCTGAAATTTTTAATCACCCTTACACTGATGCTGAACATGTAGGTTTTCAAAAGCCCAACCTCACGGCCACAATGAAGGAAATTTAGGTATAACTCAGGTAAGTTTTTTTTTGGGTTTAACCATCTGGTATCCAGAGGCCATATATATACTGACCCGACTAATCCAGATTTGCTGTATTTTGATTTAGGTAAGTTATTTTGATTGTGGAGGAATAGTAATTGGTGGATGCTTATCGCACAAGATTGGAGATGGTTGCACCAGCAGCAGTTTCTTCTACAACTGAGGGGTTTTGAGCCGTGATATAAGTGCAACTTTATCTTGTCCTCATTTTGTCGAAGACTCCATCTACCCTCAATCTAGTGATCCTTCTATTGTGTCAAAGTCTATGAAGTCAGAAGAACCGGGATATCTAGGAAAAAGATTTATTTTTCCTGCTACTAAAATCAATGCACTAAAAGCCATATTTTCTATCGATTCAGGAGTATGCAATCCCACTTGAGCCGAATTTGTGAGCGCACTTCTTTACAAATGTACTGTAGCTGCACGAAGCACGAATTTTGGTTCATTTAGACCATCTTCCTTGTTTCAAGTGGCAAATATGCGCCAAAGGCTGAACCCATCTTTGTCACATGATGCATCTGGAAATATTGTATCTGGATTTTTTGTGCTAACAACCAATGAAAGGGAAATGAATTGTCCAAGATTAATTAGTGAAATGAGAAAGGAGAAAGAGAAACTTGTGGACAAACATAATATTAAGAAAAATGCATTTATCTCAAAAGTACTTGATTCACTTTGAAAAAAAGAAGATCAATGAATCTGATGATTATTTTTATAGCAGTTTGATTGCATTCCCGCTTTATAAAATGGACTTTGGTTGGGGAAGGCCAGCTAGAGTGAGCATGGCAATTGGCCCCTTCAGTAAGTTATTTTTTCTAATGGATAATCAAAGTGGAGGTGGAGTCGAAGCCATACTCATGTTGGACGAACAAGACATGTTTATATTTGAAAGAGATCTTGCGCTTCTAGAGTTTGCTATTCCAGTTCCAAATCTTTAATTAAAAGCGTCTTTTAATTTGGCCTTCCCTTATGATTAATTCCTGCAAAATCTTTTTATATTCTGTAAAGTCCCTCCAACTTCTAACCTGTGCTAAAATAATATTTTTCACTAAATAATACTGTATGTCTTTATTGTTCAGTACACTACATATAGTACTTCACTTTTTAAGTTAATGTTACAAGGCAAAGCGGTAAAGAAACAATCAAGTGACAACTTAATCCAACAGGGGAAGTGCAAATAACTTCTAAAACTAGAACCTAGGAGTGCCTGTTAGATAGTACTAACTTTTATACAAACAATCCTATTCTAAAATTCACTGATAGTGTGAAAAAAAAAATCTTTACATCATCGGGTATATATAACTTAGATCCTCGAGGAATAACATGAACAGCAGACATGCTAAAGCAAGAAAAGGGCAGAGCAGAATATAGATAGCTGGATAAATGGCATACCTGAAGGCAAAGGGCCTTGTAAACAATATAATACGAGGGGAAGACATGAGTATATGGGACCTCGTGTGTTTTCCTTTGACCTCGTGTGTTTTCCATGTGAAGGCAAAGGGTCTTGTTAACAATATAATGCTAGACGAATTATTTCTTAATATTTGGTTACCTTGAAATATGAATTATGTTTTCTTTACGAAAATCAGGATCACATATCTCAACAACATACCACTTGTTTCAATCTAACTTAGACATTGTAAAATTGATGTTAAAATTGTAAGATTACTCCAAATTCAGCAAAGTTCTTTTGAAAAAACTTTACTATGAAGATTAAAACATCTGCGGCCCAAACCTACCGTGCACACATCTATTTGCTTTGATACTCTGTATAATTGTATGACTGTTTCACCTATAAATAAGTTATTAGGAAGTACACGATTTTATTTACTTATATTTTCAATAAGTGAAAAATATTTAATAATATAAACCTGAATTGGAAAAGAGAAAATTAAGTGGCATAGATGGACTAAAACAAGGTGAAATGAGCCCAAGGTACATACTACTAATAAACGTCCAGAACCCACTTTCCTATGGGCCTGACTGGAACTCCATTACCAGGAACTTAGAAAATTCTAAAACCTTCGAGACGTCAACTTTTCACAATAAGCACCGAAACGCTCACAAATCATCTGATACTCAACCCGAACATACGCCATAGTTCGAAATCACCTTACGAACCTATAGGAACCTTCAAATCTCGATTCCGATGTTGTTTACTTAAAAGTCAAACCTTGGTAAACTCTTCCAATTTAAAGCTTCTGAATTGAGAATCATTCTTCCAAATAAACTCCGAACTTCTCAATGCCTCAAACCGTCGATCAACATGCTAGAGCTCAAAACGACTGGTCGGATCGTTAAATAATTGCATGCTTATGGTTTGAGACAAGGTTGTTGTGAATCAGTTTTTTGAAAGAAGTAACTCTAGTAAAAGTGACTTTGAGGTTGTTGAATTATCTTTGATGACCATCAGGTGGTTGAGTGGACCATAGAGATCTTTAACTGAATTGTGATTGTTGTGGGTTTTAGACTGTATCCTCTTTACGGTCTTTTTGCATGAGAATGACATGAAATTTTGTTGCTAGTACAAGTGCTTGAGTGAATAGTCTATGTAACGACCGACTGGTCGTTTTGTGTTATTGCGCCCATTTTCACCTTTTGATTCTTCAAGCATGTGTAATTTTGGCTTTATGATTACGGGCTTAATTGGTTTTGTTCCGGGAAGGTTTTGGATAGATTTAGACCCTTGGATTCTTGGCTTAGAAGCCTAAGTTGATTATGTTGACCAAACTTTGACTTTTGTGAAAACGATCCCCGGAATGGTGTTTTGATAGCTTTGATAGATTCATTTAGTGCTTTTGGACTTGCGCGTATGTCCAGAATCAAATTCGGAGGTTTGTAGGTTGATTTGTGTTGTTTCGCCGAAAATTGGTAATTTAAGGTTTAGAAGTTTGATCGTAGGTTGACTTTTTGGCAATCAGGTTTGGAATTTGATTTTGGGATTTGGAATAGGCCTGTTATGCTATTTAGAACTTGTCTGCAAAATTTAGTGTTATTTGGAGTTGGTTTGATAGGATTCATACGCTTGGGTGCAATTCTATAGGTTGGTCACAACCCCAATTTCCTACCTTAAGATGTCGTGATGTCACCTAGTCTCTAAGACTAGGTAAGCCTAACATCATGAGTACTTAACGGAATTTAACAGCTAAGATAATAAGACAATTCAATAAAGTAATAATAAATCCGAAACGGAACATCTATACCAAAACTACCAGAACCGGTGGAACTGAGTCATAAGCTCCACAAGAATATACAGTAAAATTCCTAGTACAACATTGTCTAGATAAAGAGTAAACAGTAGCAAAATAAGGACAGAATGTGACTCCGAGGCCAACGAGCGCCGGGCAGGTATACCTTGAAGTTTCCGAACTGTATGATCCACTCACTGATGCCTAGCCTGAGTCGAGGTACCTGGATCTGCACAAATATGTACAGAAGCGTAGTATGAGTACACCACAACTATACCAAGTAAGTATCAAGCCTAACCTCGGTAAAGTAGTGACAAGGTCAAGTCAAGACACCTACTAGAATAAGAAAAATTGAACAAGTATAGTATAGTCAAATGATGAAAATGAGGAAATAGTGACATAAAGCAATACAATAAGGTAAGCTACAAGTGAATTTAAAGCAATAAAGGGAGCAAGGAGAGAACACGTGATAAGAACATCAAGAAAATAACGCGACTAATACAAGTGAGGTGAATAATGGATAACAACAAGAATCATAATTGATGTATACGTAACCCTCATTTCATAATCACAATCACAATCAACATCTTTCCTTATACCGCCGTGTGAGCCTTACATTTAGATAGTTTTGAAAATATTTTTCCCGAAATATCTACACGCACTTTAGCCCATCTAATGTCGCCGCATAGGTTCAAGTAATTCTCGTACTAGCAGCACGCACATAAATCCCATCTTATGCCGCCGCAAGTACATTAACCCATATCCTTATACCACTGCATGCACATCAATATCACAACACAATAACAACTCGCACGACAAGTGCCCATATGCCACAACTTGCCAAAAATATTAACAATACTAAAGTTTTCACAACAATATAGCCCAAGGCTCGACCACAATATGAACAAGAATCTCAATAATAACAATATGAATGAGAATTACTCAACAAGGAAAAATATCTCAATAATCAACAATTTCGACCTGAATGTGATATTAGCATTCTAACGTCAACTTCAATAACTCAAAATGAAGGTATTCCCATGGAGTGACAATTTCTACTTTAAAATTACAACGTAAGCATAATAATAAAAGAGATGGTATGAAGTAGTATCTATATCTAAATACATGGAATAACTTAACAAGGAAGGACGTCATGAAATAACAACTCCAAATAAGAATAACTCGACAATAAAAGAGGTAACAGGGCAATAAGAGAGATAAACAATAAAACTAAACATATAAGAACATGTTTGACAATAAAGGATAGAGCATGTGATAACAACATCAAGTAAAGCATGTATGGCCAATTTAACAATGGAAGATATAACATGATATTACAATTTTTAATTTAATGCATGAAAGAGTTTAAGAGTCTAGTCCGGTCAAAATACCACACATAAGCCCGTGTACAAACTCGTCACCTCGTGTACATGTCTTTCACGTAACTCAAACAATACAAATCAACCCAATTCCTAAGGGGTAGTTCCCCTACAAAAACTTAGGCAAGATACTTACCTCAAACAAGCTAAATCAACCCGCTAGTAGCCTTTCCTGTGAAACTCCAACTACGGACGGCTCTAACATGACCCAAAATCCAAACCCGTCGTGATGGCGCCTAATACACCGGCTAGGAAAGCCAAAACATGATAACGAAGGCAACTGAATAACGAAATTCATATAAATAGCATAAGTCTGAGATCTCATTACAATAAAACTACTAATACAAAGTAAATGCTCCCAGAAATTGGTAAGTATGGAGTCATGAGCTTCTATAATGGAATACAAGTCTAAAACTGAACGATAAATACATTGTCTAAACTGTAACAACAGTATGAAAGTAAAGAAAAGTCAAAATGCAACCAAGGATGCAATTCTATCTCGTCTTAGCACATAATCCAACAAGCAAGCCTACTACTGATAACTGGTCCCCGCACCTGGATCTGCACAATTAAGTGCAGAGTATAGTTTGAGTACAACCGGCTCAATGTACTCAATAAGTATCATAAATAAACATGGCAAAGTAAGAGAAGCACAAATTATTAATGATACTAGCTATCACCTGTGTAGTTTCATCCTTTAAACTGGTGCAGAACAATATTGAAATCAAACCATAAAGTTTATTACGACAACATCCGTGTGTGTATGTGTACAATCTATCAGTTACTCTGCTCAGACAATATCTTGGCATATAGAGGTGATATGCAGTTAAATCAGATAAATGATCAAGGAAATTGCAAGTAAAGATGAAATGCAAATTCCAACAAAACACTAGCCAGATTCCCTCAACTTTTCCATATTCGGTATTCTCAAACCGCGTGTACACTATCAAGAGACAAAAATGAGAGGGAGACCCTTGGGGGATGGGTCCATATCCACATGCAAGCATGGCCAATTCAACGTGCTGCCAGCTCGGCATGATCACAGGGTCAATATCATAACCCACTCGGCGCGGTCACAGGCATAACAGTAAAATTTGCCCGGCGTGGTCACAGACATAACAACACAATCCACCCCGCATGGTCACATGCATAACAACTCAATCCGCCCGGCGTGGTCACAGGCACAACAACACAATCCGTCCGGCGTGGTCACAGGCATCCAGTCCAATCAAATCATACATGAGCAAATAAACAAGTATACATGTATGAAACGAGTGAATAACAAATCTCATGCTCCTGGGCTGGTATAAACGACATGCTAAAGTGTAGGCATGTGCAAGTATACTATCATAGCTCAAACCAGCAAATTTCATCAAAGAATACATTTATCAAATCATTCAGGGATTAAACCCCTATGTAGCCTCAAACATGGCCCAAATAGTCCACAACAAGGTCACAAATGTGCGAAGCATCATAGCTTAAGGTTTAACAGTCAAATTCTAGGCTTATGAGAGCCTAAGCACAACCCGAACATGAATAAATAACCTCAGTGTCTGCACATGGGTTCATCCCCACGCACGTGTGCACCTAATAGCATGTAGTTGTCACAAAAATTCAGGCAACTAGTGCCTCAACCGAGTTTAGATAAGATACTTACCTCAAGCAAATCAAATCACTCCGCTAGCAAGCCCTTCCCACGTGTATCAATCTTCGGAAGGCTCGAATCTAGCCAAAAATAATGTAATACTATCAATATAAGCTATAGAAATTGATTACAAATGATAAAACTAAAATCTTAACCAAAGTAAAAAAGTCAACCTCGGGCACACGTCACGGAACCCAACAAAAATTACAAAATCCGAACACCCATTCAACAAGGAGTCCAACCATACCAAAAGCTTCCAATTCCGACCACAAATCGCCTTTCAAATCTCAAAAATTCGGTATATGCAATTTCACAATTCCGCAAATTTTCCAACTCAAAACACTAATAAAATAAGAAAAACAATGATGGATTCACGTATAATAGCCAAATCCGAGTTGGAATCACTTATTTCGATGATTTCCTTGAAAATCCTTCTAAATATCACCACAAACCGAGCTCTCTATTTCTGCCCAGCGATTTTCACTTTTGCGGACAACAGCTACGAAAAATCCAGGCTTCAACTCAAGCCCAACATTCTCTGCTTCTGTGGTCCAACAAGCGCATCTGCGCTCCCGGTTCTATGGGCAAAGGGCGCTTTTGCGCACACGCACCTATGGACAAAGTCCGCTTCTGCGCCCCCGGGCCATCCTGGCCACTTCCGCTTCTACGGACCTTCTCGCACAGAAGCGCATCCGCTTATGTGGACTTCCTTCTGCGACTGCGTTCCCAGGCCTCCTCACCAAATCTCTCATCCGCGCATTGGCTCCGCACCTGCGGCCAAAACCTCGCAGGAGCGGTCACACTAGATCTGCTGCCACCAGAATTTGCCTAAGTCTAACTTTTGATTCGATTTCAATCCGAATCACTCTCGAGGCCCCCGGGACCCTATCCAAACATACCAACAAGTCCTAAAACTTACATACGAACTTAGTTAAGGCCTCAAATCACATCAAACAACATAAAAAATACAAATCGCACCCCAGTTCTAGCCTAATGAAACTAATGAATTTTGAACTTCTACAATCAATGCCGAAACGTATCAAACCAACTCCAATTGACCTTAAATTTTACACACAAGTTATAAATGAAAAAAAGGACCTATTCCAACTTCTGGAACCAAAATTCGAGCCCGATAGCGACAAAGTCAACTCTCGGTCAAACTTCTCAACTCTCCAAACTTCAACTTTTCTAACTTTCATCAATTCAAGCTAAAGTCACCTACGGACCTCCAAATTAATATCCGGACACATTCCTAAATCCAAAATCACCATACGGAGCTATCAGAACTATCAAAACTCTATTCTGGAGTCATTTACACATAAGTCAATATCTGATCAACTCTTTCAACTTAGGCTTCCAACCTTGGGACTAAGTGTCTCACCTTATTCCGAAACATCCCCGGAGCCAAACCAACTACCTCGGAAAGTGACATAGTAATAAACGAACATAAAATAAGAAATCAATAAGGGAACAGGGCTACAATACTCAAAATGACTGGCCGGGTCGTTACATACTCCCCCTCGTAAACAAACGTTCATCTTCGAACGGGTCTAGAGTCACACCTGAGTCTCAAATAGGTGTAGATATCTGCTCCACATCTCTCGCTCGGTCTCCCCAGTAGCCTCCTCGACTGGCTGACCTCTCCACTGCACCTTCACTGAAGCTATATTCTTTTACCTCAACTTTCGAACCTGCCGATCCAAAATAGCCACCGGCTCCACATCATAAGTCAAATCCCATCTAACCGAACCATGCTGAAGTCCAAAACATGAGACAGATCACTGAAATACTTCCGGAACATAGAAACATGAAACACTGATGAACACTCGATAGACCAGGTTGCAATGCAAGCTTGTAAGCCACCTCTCTAATCCTCTCAAGCACCTCAAAATGGACAATATACCGAGGGTTCAACTAGCCCTTCTTCCTGAACCACATAACACCCTTCATAGGCGATACTCTGAGCAATACCACCATGTAGGCAACATCCCGAACCTTCTGATCGGTGTAACTCTTCTATCTAGACTGTGCTGTGTGAGGCTGTTCCTGAATCAACATAACCTTTTCCAAAACATCCTGAACCAAGTCAGTACCCAAATAGCCTAACCTCTCCCCGCTCAAACCAACCAACCGGAGACCGACGCCGCCTCCCATACAAGGCCTCATATGTAGCCATCTCAATACTCGATTGATAGCTCTTGTTGTAGGTAGACTCTTTACGCGGTAGAAACTGATCCCAAGAACCCCCGAAATCTATGACACAAGCGCGTAAACATATCCTCTAATATCTGAATGGTGCGCACGGACTGTTCGTCTGTCTGAGGGTGGAATGTTGTACTCAACTCAACTTGTATGCCTAACTCTCACTGCACTGCTCTCCAAAACTGCGATATGAACTGCGTGCCCCGATATGAAACAATAGACACTGGCACAGTGTGAAGGCGAATAATCTCGTAGATATAGATCTCAGCCAACCGCTCCAAAGAATAGGTAGTCCCAACTAGAATGAAATATGTGAACTTAGTCGACCGGTCCACAATCACACAAATAGCATCAAACTTCTTCAAATTTCATAGGAGTCCATATACGAAGTCCATGGTGATACACTCCTACTTACACTCAGGAATCTCAAGCCTCTGAAGCAAACCGCCCGGCCTCTGATGCTCGTACTTCACATGTTGACAATTCAAGCACCAAGCTACAAACTCTATTATGTACTTCTTCATCCTTATCCACCAATAGTACTGTCTCAAGTCCTAATATATCTTTGCGGCACCCGGATGAATCGAATACTACAAACTGTAGGCCTTCTCAAGAATTAACTCACGTAACCCATCTTTATTGGGCACACGAATTCGACTCTACATCCGCAACACCCTATCATTTCCAATAGAAACCTCCTTGGAATCACCGTGTTGAACCGTGTCCTTAAGGAAAAGAAAATGGGGTTGGCATACTGATGCTCTCTGATGCGATCAAATAAAGAAGACTGAGAAACCATGCAAGCTAGAACCCGACTAGGCTCCGAAATATCTAATCTCACGAACTGATTGGCCAAGGCCTGAACATCTGTTGCAAGCGATCTCTCACCAACAGGAATATATGCAAGACTACCCATACTCATCGCCTTTCTACTCAAGGCGTCGGCCACCATATTGGCCTTTCCCAGATGATACAAAATAGTAATATTATAGTCTTTTAATAGCTCCAACCATCTCCGTTGCCTCAAATGTAGTTCCTTTTGCTTGAACAAGTGTTGAAGGCTCCGATGATGTGTAAATACCTCACAAGACACGTCGTAGATATAGTGCCTCCAAATCTTTAATGCATGAACGATGACTGCCAACTCCAAATCATGAACGTGGTAGTTCTTCTCATGAGGCTTCAATTGGCGTGAAGCATAAAAGATCACTCTACCCTCCTACATCAAGACACACCCAATACTAATATGAGAAGTATCACAATATACTATGTAAGAACCCGATGCTGAAGGTAAAACTAGAACTGGAGTTGTGGTCAAGGCAATCTTGAGCTTCTGAAAGATATCTTCACACTCATCCAACCACCTGCATGGATCACCCTTCTGGGTCAACCTTGTCAAAGGCGCTGCAATGGACCAGAAACCATCCATGAAGCGACGATAATATCTTGACGGTCTGGGCCAACTCTGAACCGCCTCCATCTTCTTCGGATCCACATTGATCTCCTCACTGGACACCACGTGCCCCAATAACACCACCAAACTGAGGCAAAACTCACACTTGAAAAACTTGGCATAAAGTTTTTCCTCCCTCAACATCTGTAGTACAATCATTAGATGTTGTGCATGCTCCTCCTGGATACGTGAGTACACCAGAATATCATCAATAAATACTATGACAAACGAATCAAGATATGGTTGGAACACACTGTTCATCAGATGCGTGAATGCTGCTAGGACATTGGTCAGCCCAAAAGATATCACAAGGAACTCGTAGTGACTATAGCGGGTCCTGAATGCCGTCTTCAAAATATTCGAGTCTCGAATCTTCAACTGGTGATACCCAGACCTCAAATCGATCTTAGAGAACACTCTAGCTCCCTGAAGCTGGTCAAATAAGTCATCAATGCGCGGCAAAGGATACTTATTCTTTATTTACAACTTTGTTCAACTGCCTATAATCAATGCACATCCGTATAGTGCTATCCTTCTTATTCACAAACAGAATCGGTGCACCCCAAGGCAAAACATTAGGCCTAGTGAAACCCTTACCAAGAAGCTTCTGAAGCTGCTCTTTCAATTCCTTCAACTCTGTTGGTTCCATACGATAGGGAGGAATGGAAATGGGTTGAGTGTCCGGTACCAAGTCAATACTAAAATCAATATCTATCGGGCGGCATCCCGGTAGGTTTGCAGGAAACACATCCGGAAAGTCTCGCACTACTGAACAGAATCAATGGTAGGAGTATCAACACCGACATCCCTTAGAAAAGCCAAATATGACAAACACCCCTTCCCAACCATCCTTTGGGCCTTTAGATATGAAATCACCCTATTGGGAACATAGTCCAGAGAAACTCTCCACTCAATCCTAGGTAACCCCGGCATCGCCAATATCATGGTCTTAGCGTGACAATCCAGAATAGCATGATATGGGGACAACCAATCCATGCCCAGAATCACGTCGGCCTCCCCTTTTAGGGCGACCTCTAGCTGCCGGAGACCCACCCTGAGCTAGCTGAGCGGATGGTGAAGTAACTGGTGTGGAATTCATAGCCTGGGACCTCTGCGGTGGAGCCCTACTCAATAACCTAGGGCAATCTCTCCTGAGATAGCTCAAATCCTCGCACTCATAGCAACCCCTCCTGACGGGTTGCTGACCTTGATAACCCAAGGAACGTCCAGTAGAAACCTGGGAAGATGAAGCAGGGTAAGAACTCTATGCTGGTAACGTACTGCAGGATGAATGACCCGAACAAGCACTATAGGAACCATGGCCAACTGATGCACCACGATGAAGTGGACGAGCCATCTGAGCGGGACTATAAGGGTGGCCCCTACTGTGGTGGGACTGTCCTCCAGAAGAAATACCGCTGAAACCACCCGAACCACAAAGCCTCTTGGCCTCCCTCTCCTCACGCTCCTTAGTACGAACCTGCTCTAGCCGCCTCGCAATATCAACCACCACGTCGAACCTAGCACCTGATGTAATCTCTCGAGTCATGACAAAGCGCTAGTTGATGCCATCAATGAACCTCCTAATCCTCTCCCTCTCTGTGGGAACAAACCAGATCGCATGACGAGCTAAATTTAAAAATCTCATCTCATACTAGGTCACAGACATACCCTCCTAAGCATCTTCTGACACAGCCCCACTGAATACTGGAGGCCTGAGCCTCTCAAACCGCTCTAGCCTCTTCTCCTCCTCGTCACTCATAGGGGGGCCCATCTAGGACTGAACAGCTGTAACCGGCTGCTCTGGTAGTACCCCAGTGTCTGGAGTCTCTGAACCACCTGCTCTAGAGTACAGGCGGCGGGAGACTGAGCACCTCCCCAAGCCTGAGAAGTGGTTGGTACAGCCTGAACTAAAACCGCCAGAGCAAGGCTAGTGCATACAGTCAATATTTGGGCCAAAGCCTCCTAAAGGCCTGGAATTACAATGGGCATAGCTGGTGCCTAAGCTGGTCCCACCGGACAACTACATCTGGTATCTGCTCCTGAGCTGGAATAACATATGGCTTCACAAGTTCAGCCCTAACTATTGTACGAGCTGCACCTCGGCCTCTACCGCGGTCCTAGCCTCTTACGCCCCTAGCTGGTGGTACCGGTGACCGTCCGCCCGATCCGGTAGCATGTGTCCTCATCATCTGTGAGAGAATAGAATAATAGAAGTTTAGCTTCTAGAATTAACAAATCCGTACAACAAGAATACAAGAAAGTGAAGTTTTCCTAATGGTTCGATAGCCTCTCGAAGATAAGTACAGACGTCTCCATACCGATCCGCAAAACTCTACTAAACCTGCTTGACTCATAATACCTATGAACATAGGGCTCTAATCCCAACCTATCACAAACCCAAATCCTAACTGCCGGGATGCCGCCTAACACACCAGCTAGACAAGCCGAAACATGATAACGAAGGCAACAGAATAATGAAATTCATAGAAATAGCATAAGTCTGAGGTCTCATTACAGTAAAACTGCTAATACAAAGTAAATTCCCCTAGAAGCTAGCAAGTATGGAGTCATGAGCTTCTACAATGGAATGCAAGTCTGAAACTGAACAACAAATAAAATGTCTAAATGATAACAACAATATGAAAGGAAAAGACAAGTCAAACTGTGACCAAAGATGCAGCTCTACCTCGTCTTAGCACATAGTCTAACAAGCAAGCCTACTAGCTTGTTAATATAAGTACAACCGACCAAATATACTCAATAAGTATCATAGATGAACACGGAAAGGTAAGAGAAGCACAAATTATTAATGATACTAGCTATCACGTGTGTAGTTTCATCCTTTAAACCGTTACAGAACAATATTGATATCAAATCATAAAGTTTAGTACAAAAACATTCGTGTGTGTATGTGTAAAATTTCTCAATTATTCTGTTCAGACAATATCTTGGCATATAGAGGTGATATGCAGTTAAATCAGATAAATGGTCATGGAAATTGCAAGTAAAGATAAAATGCAAAATCCAACAAAAGACTGGCCAGATTCCCTCAACTTTGTTATATTCGTTCCAAACCACTGATCAGTATTCCCAATAACCGTGTGTACACCATCAAGAGAGAAACATGAGAGGTGACCCTAGGGGAAGGGATCCATATCCTCACACAAGCATGGCCAATTCAACGTGCTGCCAGCTCGGCGTGATCACAGGCTCAATATCATAACCTGCTCGACGTGGTCACATGCATAACAGTATAATCCGCCCGGCGTGGTCACTAGTATAACAACACAATCTGTTTGGCGTGGTCACAAACAACACAAAATGTCAAAGTCACCAAAACAAGTCAACGTACAATGAAAAACAAGACGTCCATGGACCAATAAGAAAAGTTACCTGTCGAAGGAAGAGCCGGCCTAAACTTCTTAATATAGCTCGGCCAGTCATGGATCCCTACAATGTGGGGGAATATTTGCTCGACCCAATTAGAGATGCGCGTGACTAGAAGGAGAGGCTAAGTGTTGTCTACAAAGAAAGAAAAAACCCTTCAACTCCAAGTAAGTAAAAGAATGGGAACAAAAAAAGAGGAGAGAGAAAAGAAAGGAGCACTTACGTGTTTAATTCCAAGCCTCTAGGAAGACATCAGCATTAGCCACCACGTCCTCGGTCCAAACATAAAACAAATTGAGCCAAAATTGACAACTGGACTTATCGTCTGTCTTCACCACCAACCACTTGCCTCCACGATGACGAAGATTCAATATGGTCCCCCTATAAAAGCTAGGGGCGAAGAGATGAACTAAATGCTGCAACATCAGCTCAACGCTGACCAGCCTGGCAAATTTGGTGAGCATCCTTATAATGTTTTAGACATACGGCACAAGATGAGTAGGGAAGACACCGTACTGACAATAGAATTCCTCCACCAATGGAAGGAGGCGGAATGAATAACCAATAAGAAAAGGATACGTGTATAAAGCACAGTATCCGGGGTGATAAACCTGTACCACGTCCCCACCAGTTGGGATCAATTCCACATGGTTTGGAAGGCCGAATTTGGCCTTAGTTTCCGCCAATTACTTAGGCATCATAGTCGATTGAAAACCCCCAAGTGCGGCGTCAGGTAATTTGGTGAGGTCGGAAAGAGTCAGAATTGCGGGGGATTATCTCCTTCACCGACGAGAATGCTTCGTCATCAACAATGGCGGAAGATCCCTCTCCATGAGCGGGAAACGCAACTGCTAGAGGAGGAATACGGCTCCTTTCACCAACATTTGATGGCAAGTTATACATGGTGCAAAGCAGTAGAGAAGAATAACGAGCGGGAAAGAATAGAGATAGAATAAGGCAGCAGAGTGAAGAGGGAAGTTTAAAGAAAAGAATGGCAAGAAGTACAAAGCTCTGGAAATGTAGGAGAAGCAAACTTCAAACTCAAGTCCAAAAACCTCAATTTATAGAGATCATAGCACTAAACCCAAAAATAGCTTGTCATCATTGGCACGGCAATTGAAACGACAGATCCAATCAAGGGTCACGCCTGAATCGAGGCAACGCATCAGAAATATGCATCATAATGATGCTTGATTCCATGACATCATTATGTTCCAGGGACAGAATAACTCCAACAAATCGCCGAGGAAACAAGAGGTATTTGAATTTTGCGGCCCACAAAGGGCCACGGTCCCACTCGGAATGACGACTACGACTCTTGTAGCTTACTCGATAAGTTCAACCGAAAACGAGAATTATCCGCTCTTTAAGTTCACCTGTGAGGGCGACCTCAATAAGTGGAGGGACTAACTGTATGGGTCAAAACTTATCTCTAATATGATTAAGTCATGTTAGCGTTAATGAGGCATTATAGGCTGCCATGTGACACCAATGCGACTCTAATAGAGACCTGCCCAAGATCAAAGTGTTTCCAGAGACAATGAAGGTTGCGATCGAAGAGTCAGCAAGGATTAAGGTCAAGGAATCATCAAAGATCAAGTTCGAGGTCGCACATCCTTGACAGAGTTATAACGGCTAGTTTCAAGATAGGACAATAAAGAGAATATTCTAGTGGATATTCTCTGTACTTGTACTATTAGGCTTTTTAGGAACATGTTCCCTCTAAATAGAAAGAGACACAATGATAGGGGACATGGGATATTCATTTGTAAAAAATACATTGACTTTATAGGGAGAATCTGATCCTATTTCAAGCATACAAAAATAACCCTTTTACTAAGATTTTTGTCTAGCATTTTCCACTGGATTCAAGAACAACCCAAGTGTTCAAAGGTTTGTCAATTATTCATCATTGTCAGAAAGAATATCTACTGATCTCATCCTTTTTCGGGTGACTCACACGTTTTATTTACTTAAATGCCTTTTATTGCTATTCATTATATTTAATGCTAAAATTTCACCTTTTTGGATCATTGAATACTGTTATTATTGCTTATATTCATTGCCATTTGGACAAATATACTAGTTATTTGTCACGATACTGATAGCTTTATCTTTAGGATGTTATTTTTAACTAAGATTAACTATTCTTTATTTAAATCTAAATTGTTGAACCAAGATCTATATTTTTTGTCAAACACATAGCAGCGGGCCCCTTCAATAAGTTTTTTTTTTTTGATGAATAATCAAAGTGAAGGTAAAGTTGAAACCATAGTCATGCTGGGCGTACAAGACATATAGTCACCTAGTACCCATTGTCCTCCAGGGCAGACAAAAACTCCATTACAGGTTCTTTTGCTCCTTCAGAAGAGTAAAACAAAAACAAAAATTTTATGCAACATACAGTTTTTTCTATATTGAAAAACAAACTGTACATGCCAAAGAAAAAGTTAATTCAGCAACATGTAATTCTTCTTCTTTTCTTTTTTCATTTGTTAAGCACTAAATGCTCATGCTCGCTAATTCAATCACGTCAAGCTAACTGCTTGGGAAGTCTGTTTCCGCTGCGCTCGTGGCCCGACTAGCATTAAAGTGAATGGTGTGATAGTAGATAGCATTAAATTCAAGGAATTTCAAAAAGTAGCCAATGTTAAGGGTACCGTAAAACATATTCGGTTTTTAAAACTATATAAAGTTTAGAAATATTTGACAAATTCAGATTGCTGCTTCTCCTCCTCTTTCTTCAAAACCTGAAGCTTGAAGTATTGTATTGCCAAAGCCTAACTTTAGATCTATTTGAACTTCCAATATCAACTTTGGACCGAAGGTTGGAGTTTACTTCTACCAAATCAAACTTCCATTTGAAAGTTTGAAGTTTTAAACAAAATTCAGACCTTCAGCCTAGCTAGGGATAGTCAGTTCAAACTTTAGCAGTTACTTTCACCTGATTCTATTAGAGAGTCCGGTTATCAAAGTGTGATTTTTTTGGACTCAAAGCACAAAAATAGGTTAAAAAAAAATAACTGGTGACCATTTTACGTATAGCGCATGGATTCCATGCGCTATACCTTAACGGCACGTTTGTCCGTTAAGGTATAGCGCATGTAATACATGCGCTATACTTCTTAATTTACTAACCCACAATAATTGGTGGGTATAGCACATAAATTTACTGCGCCACATATATATCGCATTTAATTAATTCGCTATACCCACCAATTATTGTACCCTCATAGCTTTTCTGCTTATTTAAGGAGCTTTATTCTTTCTTCAAAAATCCATTTCAAAAAATTCAGTCTTCTGCATCTTTTTTATTTTCCTTACTCATTCCGAAATATTTGTTTACTTAACTTAATATGCATTTTGTCATAATGTCTGAAGAGCAAAAAATTAGGGCTGCACTATATTGAGGGGTGAGGTTATCGTGGAGAATAACTCAATACACTATAGTTGTTCTCCACAGTGTATTGTTAAGTTGACACTTATATTGGAGTACGATAGATAGATTTCGTTAATATGTAAAAGAATGAATGTGAGGAAATGTTCGGTTAATACTAAAATAATCGGAAGATATCCATATTCTCTTACTCCGTAAGGGGTTGCTTGTTATGCTGAGTTTAACATAGAAGATGATGAAACTCTGAAAGGTTTTTTAAGGACTCCGGATGAACACCAGGAACTTCTTGTGATAAAAATGCTGGAAATCTACGTCAAATCTGAAGACTTTTGCAATATTGAGGTTCCGCAAAATAGGGATAACCTCAATCATCGGGTGGTGTTTTTGGAGCAGTTTTATCCGAACAAGTTCCATTTGAAAAAGTCTGGCCAGATCTAATCTTCTCTCCACGGGCGAATGAGGAGTGAGGACATAATTTCTCCCTAAGCTTACATAATTCACACGCCGAGTGGTAAATTTCAATTTTTCTTTGTCTTAGTATAATTTTTTTATGTATCATATTCGTACTAACACTCATATATTCCAAAGGGAGTACCGGCCAGATATAAATTTTACAAGTTATGAACCAACCAATTAGTTAGAGTATGCCCAATTTTGGTGGTTTGGATCATGTTGGTCCATTCGGGAGTCATCAGCAACTCGATAATGTACATCATGTGATATCAACAGATTATGAATTGTAAGTTAAGAGATAAAGTTAATATATAATGTTGGGATGGCTTTGAGAAACTCCTTATTTTATTGGTTGTGTAGTGAAAACGAGCAACATGAAGGTCATTTCCTTACTTAGTTTCCTGAAGATGATATATTTAATCAGGATTTGGCACATGCAAAGAGTCGGGAAGATGATAGTGATTATAAAACAATATTGATGAGTCTAGAGATAATACACCCTTCTCTGATAAGGGCGACAATGATGAGGAGCTTTGCTGATGAGAATGAAAATGAGCAACCTGATTTGCCGAGGGAGCATGATGCCACCAATGAGCATGCTCCATTTATTCAAACTCCACCTCCCGTTAGACCCAGAGTGTACGAGTCCCATGTGCCCTTTCATTTAAGGAAGATTCCCAACCTTGATCAGTTTCCCAGTATGCCGGATGTAGATGTCCTCATAGGGGATCTTGATGAAATTCGGACAGCAATGAGGGATGAATCTAGACTAACGGTGTTGTCAAAGCATATGTTTTTTGCTGATAAAGCGCGCCTTAGCAATGCAGTGCGAATGTACAACATAAAAGAGTGTCGTGAGATCGAGGTTCATGAGTCATCTTCGGAAGTATATAAGGTTATTTGTTGTAGATGGTTTCAAGGTTGTAGATGGATGTTGCGTGCGAGAAAGTTGAAAACAAATATGTGGATTATGGGGAAATACATTGGCACCCACACTTATGATATGGACACATTTAGTGGGAATCATTTGAAATTGAATTTTGACTTGATTTCTCTTGTCTTGATTCCACACATTGAATCGTCCATAAGGTACAAGATTAAAAAGTGTATAACATATGTCCACCAGGTATATGGCTCTATCATTACCAAAAGAAAGGAATTTCTTGGGCATAAATGTGTGTTTGAGATTGTTTATGGTAAATGGGATAAGTCATTTGCTGCTCTACCCAGGTACATGGCTACTTTGCAACACTTAAACCCCGGACTGTTGTTAAATGGAAGCTTGAGCAGAGTCTGGGAATACCAGAATTTATATTCAGATATGTGTTATGGGCAGTTAAACCAGCCATTGATGCTTTTGTGCATTGTCAGCCAGTAATCTCCATAGACGGCACTCTTGTCTATGGAAAGTATGATATTAAGATGTTGATCACCGTTGCAGTAGATGCTATTGGAAGCATATTTCCCCTCGCATTTGCTATTTGTGCCAATGAAAGTCAAGAGACTTGGACATGTTTTTGAACCACTTGAAGGAGCACGTTGCCAGACAGCGTTCAGGTATTTGTCTAATATCTGATCAGCATGGTGGGATTTTAAGTTCTATACAGACTTTGGATGCATGGAAGGAACCGTGTTCCTCCCACCGTTACTGTGTTTGGAACTTGAACTCCAACTTTTAGCGGGCTCATCCGAACAAGGGCTTACATGATTAATGAGGATGGCTGCAACAGATCATCAAGAGTGTAAATTCAGGAGGTGAATGGAATTGATTAGGCAGGAAGACCCAGAAGCTTATCGTTGGTTGATGCGACATGAGCTTGATAAGTGGACTTTGCATAAGGACGTTGGTAAAAGATGGAGAATTTTGACTACAGATGTGTCAGAATGCCCGTGGATTGCCTGTCACAGATGGGCGGAGAGGTTTATTGAAAGATCCCAAAGTGCATCGTCCTTGTTGGAAAATGGTGTTCAATTTATGCCACGACCGATTAAACGATTTGAGAAATATAGGAAGCGAGCACAATGGCATACATATTTGCAGTATTGTAATGAGCGAAATATTTTTGAAGTTCGCACTAGTCTGCATCAAAATCGCAAAAATAATACCAATACCATCAATGAATCCAGAAGATTATGTTCGTGTGGGAAATGGTCGATCTATCATTTGCCATGAAGTGCTTTCAATATGTAGGTTTTGCGGTGACGAGGTACGTTGATAAAGAATAAAGTGTTGTTGCATACGTAAACAACTATAGTGGCCACTTCCAACCAGTGGATGCTGAGCATTATTGGCCGCTGGAACCATTTAAAATGATGTGTAACAAGGATTATGTGCGTCACTGGCAAGTGCAAAAAGAATGTGGATACAGAACCAAATGGATGTTGGTGATATAATTTATGTGCATAAATTTGGTATATGTTTCCAAACAGGACACGATCGCTGTAAATGTCCTTCAGTTGGTTTGGAAAGCGGTAGTAATTCAGCTCCCGGTGGTAGTTCATCCAATGTGCCCAATTTTCAAGGATAAACTTAGTGATTTATTGCAATATTTTTGTTATACTAAATGTCTGTAATGGTGTTGTTTGCAATATTTATGAAATAAAATTATTTTTCCAATAGGCTTAAATCTAATTGACATTTATCATTAAAGATTCAATACACCAATTAAAAATAACTTCAAGAAATAAATAACGATTTTCATTCTCCATTATCGTCACTGTCAGGCACTATTTCATTGTCATTGTCTTCATCTTCTTTGTCAACATCTTGTACGCATCCATCCGGATCGAGGGCATCATAATCTAGGCCCCAGTTGACATACATTTCTTGTATTTCATCGTTATCATCAGTAAGACCACTTGCTTGATTTCTACAATAATATGGGACTCCTCCAACATCTGTGGTAGAAACTTAGGTAGTCCCTCCCACTCGACACACGTTGGAAATACAGGATTATCAATGTCTCTATGCAATTTTTCATTTTCTAATAAATCCCAATACTGATCCTCTGTTCCTTGCAGGTAGTTAAGATCATCTAGTGCATGATGAACGGCTAGTGCCTTTTCCATCTCTAAAATATCCTTCATCAAATGTTGAATCACTCTGATTCATCTTTGTGTGTGTTTGTTTGGAATGTTGCAGACAGTGCTTGTGGTACAACTAGCCCATGCCAATGGCATAGTACTTCATAATCACACTTTTTTGAGTAAAGGGGAACCCATTTTAGTTTTTCTCCCCAAATTCGCATACCTTCAGGTTTTGTAGAATGTGCTTCCCCCTCAATAATGTGCCTTGTAACTTTGAGATCAGTATGTATATTGATAGGCTTATTTTCCATAGAACGTAGAACACCATACCACTTGTCATCCACCAAATCAGTATAGCAACCTAGCATATTTTTTTCAAGGTAGGGATCGATTGTGTTATGACGTGTTCCATGTGGATCTGTTGAACTACCTTCACCTATTTTTTCCTCTTCTTAAACCACTTATTAAATGTTAGTGGCATTTCTGAAATGGATTTTGTAATGGTTATTGAAATGGTTTTTGAATACTGGAATGTTGGTTCAAGTTAAAAAGAACTAAATTGTACGAACTTGTACGTTAAACGTAGCACATCAACAATACGCGTTATGTGTATTGTCATGTCGACCTGAAAATGTTGTCGACCTGAAAAAGCTGCACAGACATGTACCGTAAATAATCATTAGCACGCGAAACATAGCGCATCAACAATATGCGTTATGTGTATTGTCATGTCGACCTGAAAAAGCTGCACCGACTTGTACAGTAAAGAATCATTAGCACGCGAAACATAATCCATCAATAATATGCGTTCTGTGTATTGTCATGTCGACCTAAAAAAGTTGTCAACCTGAAAAAGCTGCACCTACTTGTACCGTAAAGAATCGTTAGCAGGTGAAACATATCACATCAACAATATGCATTATGTGTATTGTCATGTCGACCCGAAAAAGTTGTGGACCTGAAAAAACTGCACCAACTTGTACCGTAAAAAATCGTTAGCACGCAAAACATAACGCATCAACATATGCCTTTATGTAACCTAAAATCACTCATAGTTGCCTATAAAAAACCCCGTGCATTTTGCATTATTATTTACGGCGTAACCAAATGAAGAAAATAACTTTCCATAAATTTTTCAAGTTCAAGCATTACGACATGTCTGGACGCAATGACGTACCAAGGTGTTACTGTGGCAAACGTGCGATTTTGAATCTATGTTGGTCAAATTGTAATCTAGGTCGCAGATGTTGGAAATGTAAACACGTTGTAAGTTGTTAGTATTGAAAGATATGTTGGTTAATAGATTATTTATAACATGTTAATTAATAGTCTTTTGTTGCCACCCCCGGTTGTAGCACGAAAATCAATGTGGTTTTGAAGAATAGTATGATGAACCCATTAACCAGGATACTACAAATCATGTTTGCTAAAAATTTAGAATCTGACCAATGAGTACGAACTTCAGATCTTGAAACTCCAAGAACAACTTGCGGCAGTGAAGGAGAAACTGTAAGAGGCAGAAGAAGAAAATAATCAGTTGGAAGAAATTTTCAGTGGCTGAAGCAGAGAATAATAGGCGATAGTGACTTAACAAACACATGGATGCGTTAAGTGTAGTTTTTATTTTTATGTTGTACGTGTTATGTATTATGAGTAATTTTTAACGAATTTAGATTTATGTTAATCTGTCTTTTTTTTTTGGTTCTAGTTTTAAACTAATAAATAACCTGAAAGATAAAAACACGTGCAAATTATGTAAAACATCAATAATTTTACTATTAGATATTTAATGTTATATATACAACTCAAAATACATATCAATGAGTCCAACAGTCTATATGCTTTAAAGCATTGGCTGGCCTGAGGCGCATACCATCCTGCCCGGCTACGCTATCAGGATCATCCTCATCACGTCGCCTCTTTATCGGAGGATGCACTGCAACATGATTGTCAGTGAGGCCAGTAGTCTCAGTAGAAGCGACCATTGGGCCATCAGTAACCTACAAAATAATAATATATTTTAGTATATGAAATATAGAATACTAACGTACGTGTTAGCAAAAATATTTAATGGTCAAACCATGGTCTCAGCGAACTCCTAAATAAGGTCATCCATCTTCGGCAAGTGAGTATCGCACGATATGACCTTCGTGACGGGCGATGATGAAATCTTTGAAAAAAAATATAAACAATTTAGATATTACTGACTAATCTATAAGGTTAAAACAAATTGAAGTAATAGTAAAACAAAGAAACTTGCGCTATGCTCTATGGGAACTCCGAGGTGCACTGGAGTAAATGAAGGTCGTGGTATCTCGACCCGATGTGATGTCTCCCTATTTGTGCCTAAAAGATCCTCAGCAACCCTCGATGATGAGATATAACTTAGTCGTCGTCCACTATGAACATGTCGTATTGGACTATCCTCAGCAACCCTCGATGGCTCTAGACGACCAGGAAACTACTTATCCCAATCATATTGCGTAATGGCGAAGCCCGTGATCAACACTGGAGCTGACGGGGTCAACTGTGAAGTCCCTGGTGATAGCTGAAGGCTGAATGACAGCATATCATGACAAGCATCGTGTGGCTCAAGATAGTCACCCGGTTGATCATCTCCAATATCCTCCATGGGTGCCTCAACACCCCATTGCTGGGACCCCGTCCTCGCCGACCACCACGACCATGTGGGCCACCCCTTCCTCTCTGGCCACGCCTTCCACGTCTACCACGTGCTGGAGCCACGTCTGGCCAGTGATGGTACTCCTTAGGAGGCACATACGCAGCCTCGTAACCTAACTGTGCATCCTCTCGGGCACGTCTCAATATGTCAACAGCAAGATCAGCAACCCAACGACCAAACCCGTGCACAACTGCCACTCTGTCTCTTGCATACTGTAGCATCCCCAGTCCCAACTTGTAGAACCAAAGTAAACTAATAGCCTCTATAGAATATAACATATTAATTAAGGGAAGATGTTAAAGTAATATAACATGATAAGTAAGTACATCAAATAACATACCAGTGCCTTATGCCTCCCGGCATATGGAACATACCAACCACCAGCGTGATGAACAGGATTCCCGATCAGAAGGCGAGTAACATGGCGATACCAACCCATGTACTCATGCTCCTCGTCCAAATGGTCATGTGGAGGGTATGACGGAAACAGGCCATATCACTGATCCCAATCCTCTATCTGGGCCTCTAGCCAGGTCAAGTATGTCTGGTCGACCTTGCAGCGATCATCCCGCTCGTAATGTGTGGAATGCCAACTGGGCAGAATAAGTATAAGCTGGCTTCACCAAACTGTCGAAGGACTCGATCGGTGGCATGATGCTCCACTATATCGAGACATATAAGTGCGACTGAAAACATCCACATAGCTCGACTGCGAGAGCAATAGTTTGGCAATCCAGTGATGAGCTCTTTGCCGTATGGCCTCCATACGAACTATTTATTAAACAAAAGAATCGTGAGTAAACACAAGACAGATCAAGCATTATCAAACAAACTTAGTCATATATTTACCTGAGTGTCTTCAAGTAAATCCAATAGATCCATGTAATAAGGGAGATGATGTTGAGCCTCAACCTCGCGGGCGTGGCCTCGCCTATCTACCTACCTCCTAGCAAGTGGTAGAAATGGTGGAGGTGGTGCATCTGGAGCTATCGGTTGGAGAGGTGGTTGGATCTGCACGAATTGCTCCCATGCACAAACCTAATATTGATTGTGGATGTAAAATTTAAGTCATTTTGTACTATCTCTGTTATAATCATGAAAAGAATTGATAATGTTATCAGATGTAGCAGCGGAATAAAACCGGCGACGTCTCTCACGTGCCCATGGACGAATGCGCAGCTGCCTTTAAAGGTAGGCTAGAACAGCTCCACCCCAACTGTAAGTAGGTAACTCGTCTAGCAGCTCCAGATGATGCAGAAATCGCAAGCTAACTAGGTTTCCCAAAGTGTTTGGGAACAGAATACCATCAAACATCATTAGCAGCAACAGCCTCGTCTGCCGCTCGATAGCCTATGTCGGTGAGTCATCAGTAATCTCTACGTGCAGCGCCACCAGATGCTGCCTAAAGGGCGACAGTTGCAATCGACTGACACCACTCAAAGTAGTCGGCTCCGCAGGCTGGAAACCTGTGAGCCTCTGCAACATATGTAGATATTCCTCTCTTGTATTGTCCCTAAGAGCCTGCGGGTAGCTGACAGCCATACCATCAACAGGCAACCCGAATAGAACCTCCATGTTCTCTAGCGTGACGGTAGCCTCGCCAATAGGTAGATGAAATGTGTGCGTCTCCGGTCGCCAGCGCTCTATCATAGCCGTGATCAGGGACCAGTCGAACTGCCCATCCGCGCAAGGCGTTTAACTGTACAGGGATGAAGTGGGTGATCCCTAATGAACTCCCAAAGATCGCCTATACGTCTGGGGTGGAAGGTCTGGGACAACAACTGTCCGTCCCAGGTGTGTGAAGACCTACGACCACCCTGGAGCAACAGTAGCTCTTAAACAGCAGGTCCAGGATGCATGGAGGAAGCTCCATGATGATGTCTGTAAATTAAATAATATTAATCAAAGTATTTTTCTCTTTAATCGTTCAACATCTTTAAATTTATTGCGAATTTTTTATATTAATATTTAATCGATAAATTTTTTATATTATTATTTAGGTTGATAAATGTTCTATATTAATATTTTATATGTTAGTTTCTTACATTTTTTACTAAAGTTCAGCAGGATTTTGTTTGAATTGTCATCTTTTTTCAGATATTTTTGGGTTATAAGAAAATTAAATATTTAATTTTCATAACTAATCACGATATATTTAATAATTATTCATATAAAAAATACTAAAAACTTAATATTAAATAATATTCAATTTATTTCATTTGTAACGATTTGCTTGTTAATTTTTATATTTTACACAAAAATCTGGCAGTGTCTCTTTTGTACTGTCAACTTATTATTTAATGATTCATATCTAATATTTGATTGTTATTTAATAATAAACTTAATAAACACTTAGTAATTGATTAATAGTTGATCTATAATTGAGTAATCTAATTGGGTTAGTTAATGAGGAAACATAATTTTATTCTAGACTAAAGAATCCTAAAGAGCACTAAAGTCACACTACTCTAAATGGTCATAAACTACATCAACTAACATAAATTAAAATTCATTTTTGGTTTTACTAGGATAAAGGGCACTACATCTATATTATTATAAAAGTAGAAACCTCAAAAGTTAAAAGTTGAATTATCAAAATACCCTTTTAAATAATCTAAATATCCTTTTTAAAATAAATAACCTAAATATATTTTGATTTATTTAAAAAAAATAAGGAAAAGAAACTAATTAGGCTAGAATACTACGTATGGCTTCTAACATATTAGTTTCATGATACGACACAATGCTTCACGATTACAGTTAATTTGACAACTTTACGCAAAGAGTTGCATACATTTTACATTTCTATCATATTATTATAATAAGGCTGGAGTACTACGTATGGTCATGCAAAGGAGATACCTTAAAGCAAGTTTGTCTAATTTTTTTTGCAACCATTTGATCTCCTTTGTAAGTTTAGTCTACCAAACAGAAATAATGGTACGTGAAGAAGTCTCAATGATCTTTTCTATTTTGTCGCCCGTCATTTTTTTAGTTTATTTAATAACTATATGTCTCATCCAAATAGTGACCAAGGGGCTACAACAAGAAGCCTTATGGAAAATTGAAAATTGTTGTTCTTCGCCACTAGGTCAGATTAGAACTAAATAATTTTGGAAATTAGATCCCAATATGACAAGATTGATATGTATTCATAAAATAGTAGAAACAACCAATCATGAAGTCCATGAGATATATGATTATATTTTCTTCTCATTCTAATCATGTTTAACAAACATCTTATAACCACCTGACTGGTCGTTTTAAGCCTTAGCGTGTCATTCGGCGGTTTGAGGGCTTGGGTAGCTTCACTTCATAAATTATTACTTGTACGCGTTGTCGGAACTCAACCTCGGGAAGTTTAGAGTTGGTTCGAATGAAAAATTCTCAAGTTAGAAACTTTAAGCTAGAAAAATTGACTAAGGTTTGAATTTTGAGTAAACGACCTTGGAATCGGGATTTGAAGGTTCCAATAGGTTCGTATGATGATTTCGGACTTGGGCGTATGTTCGGGTTGAGTATCGAGTGATCCGGGGCATTTCAGCGCTTAATATGGAAAGTTGGCATTTTGAAAATTTTAGAAATTCCTAAGTTTGGTTTGAAGTGAAATTGGTGCTATCGATTTCCGTTTGGGATTCTGAACCTTGGAATGGGTTCGTATCATGATTTATGACTTGTACGTAAAGTTTGGCGTCATTCCGGAATGTTTAAGTATGAATCGGACGCATTCGTCGAATTTTGAAAGTTTGAAAGTTAAAGAAATGTTTCAATTATCGATTCGTAATTTTGATGTTATTTGGTGTGATTTGACGCCTCGAGTCAGTTCGTATCATGTTTTGGGACTTGTTGGTGTGATTGGACGGGGTCCCAAGGGCCTCGGGTGTGTTTTGGGATGGTTTTGAGTCAGTCTCCTTGTTTTGTCAAAGTTGTTGCTGGTGTCTGGTTTCCTTCTTCGCGAACGCAGAGAAATGGTCATCTGTGCGTAACAGCTACTGGTGTCATCACCCTGCAAAGAGGTGGAACCAACCAAGACTAAACACTAGCCCCATTTTTTAGACAGGTTGGGACCGGCCTTCTATCCCGGTGAACAATGTTCCACTGATTAGGCGGGGACAGGATTCGAACCTGCAATCTTCAGGTCATGAGCCTGATGAGTTGACCAATTCCTCTACCCCGCATTCTCTTTCTTTGCTGTGAAGTGGATGTGGATTCGAAGGGTCTCATGCGCTCGCGAAGAAGAATTTTTGGGGCTACTAGGATTTTCCCATCGCGAACGCGATGAAGTAGACTCGAACGCGGATCAGAGGCTGGGAAAGCCTACGCGCATGCGTGTTGGCGGTCGCGAACGCATAGAGGAATTTTGGAGGCAGTGACTTTTAGCCTTCGCGATCACGAAGAAGGTCGCCTAGGCAACATATAAGTTTGAAAAGGCGGGTTTTGGCTCATTTTATCTCAAATCTTCCATGGGAGCCGAGCTTGGGGTGATTTTTGAAGGAGCTTCTTCGTCACCTATCACTAGGTAAGTGATTCCTTCACATCGTGAGTTAAATACATGATTTATATATGGATTTAAACATGAAAATTTGTAAAAATTTGGGATTTTGGTGGAAAACCTAGAATTTGGTAATTTTGGAATTTGACCACGAAATTGGACATGGAATTGGGAATAAATTATATATTTTAGTTCGTTGCGTTATGGGTAAAGTTTATCTTCGAAAATTTTCGTAATTCGAGAACGTGGGCTCGAGGGTTGACTGTATTGATTTTTTTAATGGAGTTGGGAATTATTATGAATTGATTTATTATGAGAACTAGAGTATATTTTTATTGGTTTGCACATTGTTTGACTAGTTTTGGAGCGACGGGCATCGGCTTGAGGTGTTAGAGTGGCGTTGGAGCCGGTTATGGAACTTCAGAGCGAGGTAAGTCTCCTATCTAACCTTGTGAGGGGGAAACTATCCCTTAGGTGATGTAATTGTTATTTGCTACTAGTTGTGGGTGCTACGTACGCACGAGGTGACGAGAATCGGTGCATAGCTAAAGCATGATTATGTCCGGGTTTATCATGTAATATTTAAATTATTTGAACTCATTCTGCTGGCTTAGTTAATTGAATTTACAATTGAAATTGATTTAGAATTATATACATACATTTATGCCGATCCTTATCACTTTGAGTTGTTGGTAAGTTATTTGAGAAATGGCAAAAGGTTAAATTCACTTTGTACTCATGTACTGTATTGTAAGCACGTGTCTCATAATTCGATAATTTCCTTCCTTTCTTGTGGAGCGGACCGAACGCCTCGGCAGTATAATAGATGCATCTATGGCTCGTGTCGTTCGACTCTCGGCAGAGTACACATTATTCTGGATTGGGTCGAACGACCTCGGCATAATCGTGCGCTATATCGCTGGAAGACTGAATATTCATGAGATTATCTTTCCACTAATGCCCGGCATTTTGCATAGTACTCCTTATTCACTTGATATTGACACTTGACATTTTCTGACCTGTTGAGATAGAAACACGAAACTGAGATATTTATATCTTTAAATGGAATTCTTAGAAGATTATGTGGTTTACGGTTTTACCCCATTATTATGGTTGTGCTTTACATCTGCTTATGATTTATCATATTGTTTTATGGACCTCTAGTAAGTGTCGATGTCGACCTTTCGTCACTACTTCTCCGGGGTTAGGCTAGATACTTACTGAGTACGCGTTGATTTACGTACTCATGCTACACTTCTGCACTAATGTGCAGGGTCTGACGGGTTTATTTGGTGGCCATCTTGGCGCGTAGGTGCAGCCGCTGAAGAGACTTTTATGGTGAGCTGCACTCTAGGCTACATATCGCAGCCCACAGAATCCCCATCGTATTATTTATTTTTTCCTGTCTTATTTACATTCTAGATAGATGTTGTATTATTATTGTACTCCTTAGTAAACGCTCATGCACTTGTGACACTGGATTTTGGGATATTATGTAAATTGTTTGTGGTTTTGCCTAGCATTTACACTTTTTTTTTATTTGTCCTATTTAAATTGTAAGTTTCCATAATTTTAAAGCGTTAATTTCTTTATCTAGTAAGATTCATGATTTCAAAAGTAATAAAATGCATAGTTAAAAGTTGGTATCACTGTTGGCTTGTCCAATGACGATGTTGGGCGTCATCACGACCTATAGTGGATTTTGGGTCGTGACACATCTAATCCTACTTTTGTCTTAGTTCATTTTTAATAGATATGTTTCAAAGTTTACTTGGAGAATGAAGAATATACGAATGAAGAGCGGAGAAACTTTTGTTTTCACGTCTTGTAAATTCTTCTTTTTTGAATTTATTTGCTATAATTTAAATCCCGTTCAATTAAACGGGAAGACTAGAAAAGAGGATTCCTTGATGTAAAAAGCTAATGTCAAGAAATGATCATGGCAACTCGAGAAAGATATCAAGTTTTAAGATTTTATTTTTGGATATTACAACTAGGAGATATATAAACCTTTCCTTGAATTTCATCTCACCTGATTACCTAATTTTCATTTAATAGATAAAAACTTATTGATGTATAAATAAATATTACTTATAGGTGTATATGATAAAGTTAAAGATTTTGCGCACGACATCTTCATAAAAATAGAGAAAGCGAGACTCGAATATTCCCGGGAAAAGAGCAATCAACCTTGATAAAACAAATCATGCGAAGATGCAACTGATATTGTTAAAGCTTCGAGATATAGAGAAGATAAAGGTTATCAAAGGTTGTTGCTTCCAACATCGTCTATTGAGGTAATTAAATTTCATAAGGGAGATATACTAAAGTTTAATTGATAGCGTGGTGGCTAAAAGAACAGAAATAGGGTTGCTTGACAAGTATGCCTTTTCACTTTATTAATAAAAGTTCTAAAGATTACACTAGAATGCTAACTTTTGGTATATTTAAATCTGCAAACAAAATTAAATATTTTTTGAGTATGTACATGTTAAATATTTTTATAAATATTCAAGAATATACGTGCAACACACCTGGAGAGAGACTAGTAACAAGAAAAGGCACAACATAACACTAAAGGACACAAAACAATAATAAAGTCACATATACAACAATAAAGTCATATGTAACACTAATTATTCAACAAAAGAACAATATATAATTTTTATAATTTATTGCACATAAATAAACTAATCCGGATAAAAAACAAAGTAAAAATATATCAAAAAACGATCACAAAAAGCATACAGCACAGTAAAAATAACTAATTAGTGAATTATATACATGAGTTATACTACAGAAGTTATTCAGAATACCTCTTTTAGAGTTTTTTTAATTCAAAAAAATTGAAAATTTGACCGCCGAAACGGTTTTTTTTTTTTCACCTATTTTTTTCACCTATACATAAAATGGTCACCAATTTTTTTTCACCTATTTTTATGCTTTGAGTCTAAAAATATCACACTTTGGTTCCGGTAATGATGTAACTTGATTATTTTTAAAATAAAGCAACTAAACACTAGTAAAAGAGTACAATAGTACAATAGTACTAGCTAGAAAGCTACGGAAATAAGTAATACATAGTAAAAGTTCTATTAACGTAGCCTTAATTTTATATTCCAAGCGAGCTATGATGTTCCGTGAAGTCAAACTATCAGTTTAATGATAAAGGTTTAAAGCAAGGAGGGTCGAAAGTAAGTGCATGATGAGTTTTGGAATTAATCTTGGGTAAACTGAAAGTATTGAATTTGTGTAACTATAGACCTATTGTGATTTGTATTCTATGATAAATGGAAGGTAACTTGGGCAACAGATTAAATTAAATTTGATATTATAAAAAAGTTATTATGCTATTAATATATATAACTTATATCTATTTATAAAATATTTTAGTTGAGAATATAAAACACTTTAACATAAAGAATATGCTTTTTGCACGACTTAATAGCCAATTGTAATGGTGAGTTCTTTGTCAGGCTCCTATTCGCGATCAAAATTGTCAAAATTAAAGCGGAATACTAATTATATTTTGCACCCTCTAACCTTCTACTCACGATGTATTGGGCTCGATTGTTTCTTGGGGCCAGGAGTAGGAAAATAACAAGCCAGCTTATTGGGCTTTTGTGGAAAAAAGAAGGTAGAAATGGCACCAGATAGCCAATTTCAAGAGCACTTTTTAGCACATTTAATTTTTTAAAAACTATTTAAAGTTTAGCAAGATTGACAACCTCAGACTATTCCTGCTCCTCCTTCTTTAGGCTCGTAGATATGAACTTTTGGACTGCCAGAACGCAACTATAGAGTCGAAAGTTTGAGGATTGAAATACCAAAATCAACTTCAGGCCAAAGATTGAAACTTCCGTCCGGATCTGAGGTCCAAAGTTAGACTTTGCCAATTCAAACTTTAGAAGTTACTTTCACCTAGTTGGCTAGTACATAATGGTGTAACTTAGATTGTTTCTTTACATCAAGCAACCAAACGCCCTAGTACACCAGTACTAGCTAGGAAAATATGGAAAAGAGCTATACATGGTAAATGTTCTATTCGTGTAGCTTTAATTTTGTCATGCTCTAAGAGCCTATTACTCTATTGCAAAAGCAGCCAAAATTATCCACTTATTGAATGATCCATTAAGTTAAGCCAAACCCCTGCGTCATAGGCGGATTCAATATTTAATGCTTATGGCTTTCTGGAACAACCTCGAGTAAATTTTCAATAGTAGCTGAGTTCACATTCAAGCATTTATAAATATTTAGTAAATTTTTCGAATTACAATATTTAGACAAAATCTACTGAGTTCACGTGAACCCGTAGATCGAAAAGTGAATCTGCCGGATGCACATGGAAAGAGACCGAACGTAGGACGGCCAGGCGTCGTATGGTGGGACTTTTCTAAGCAGTCTTTGAATTTGGGTGGCATTAGGTCTTCCATTTGAAATATCTCTCATAGCTTCTTCATCCCAAAATAAGAATGTGAAAGACACAGATATTACTTATTAGTATAAGTTTTATTTATCTGTATTACATTAAAAGTACGAAGGCCTGTCAAAATGTTGTTTGTCTTTTTTTACCCTTCGAAAGTACATTATATGTTAGATATAATAGTAATTTCAATAACTATTTTCTTCAAAATTCATATAAAATAAATAAATAAATAAATAAAAGGGTAATTGTCGACTACTTGCGGTTTACCTCCCTTTTGTATCAGTTTTGGATTCCAATTCCATTGTCTCTCTGGTCTTTGATTAGGATTCAATTTCCTGGTATTAGGCTTCTCCCATTCTTTCTTCTTTGTTTTGAAATCAAATTAGGTTTCTAGAGTTTTACAAAGAATTCAATTTCTCCTTTACTTACCGTATTAGGTTCTTTCTTCTTTGTTTTGAAATCAAATTAGGTTTCTAGAATTTTACAACTATAAAAGAAGCTATTATCTACATTCTTTGTCATAAACTGACGTTCTCATAGCAGATTTGTTTGTCACTTGTAATAAATTTCTAGCTTGTACTATATTCTTGAAATTATGTAATAGTGGTTGTTCGTGCATTATCACTATTAGTTGAATGATTGCATCAAACCAATCAATCTTTTTAAAATTTTCCTCTTTGTTCTATTCCACTGTGCCATTAGAAATAGCTATATGATTGTTCCTCGAATCTTCTCCTTTCAATGTACTTTTTAATTTATTTTACCTCCTTTTGTTGGTTTTTGTTTTTGGTGAATTTTCGATTTTGATGTTAGAAATGTTGTTTGATAATTGAAAAACAACTCTAAATCGAAAGTTTTCAATTGTGATTTTTGTTTATAATGTCTCATATATTATCATTGGTTTATGTCTCATGTATGATCATTGGTTTAAACTTACTTACGAATGTTGTACAAGTTGTTTGGATCATTGCATTCATCACATAAAATTGTCTCATATCAAGTTAATATTTTATTTATTTAAAATTTTATCACTCTATGATTGATATATATCTTAATTACCATTTATTATGCCAAACTCTATGATTGATATATAATTTGAATTAGTAATTGTTATGTCAGCTGAAGTTGTTCATATTTTCTCACAAAATTAAATTTGATTATATCTTTTAATTGACTATAGTGTACATATCACAATTTTTAAATTGTGTTCTTAAAGAATAGCCCTTGACAATTGGCGTCATTGAATCCACCCAAAGTTTTGACAATTTTTGTTGGTTCAAGTAAACAATTCTCCTTATCGATCTCATAAATAATATTTTATATAATCTTCTTGTTATGATGTAATATATTATGTTCTGAAAGTTATGTAGCTTACTTGCAGTTCAACTATGATTTTTCTATTACTCTTCAAAATCTGAGATTGGGATATTCTGTAATATTAATTTACATAAACTATATGCTAAGTTAACTGCTTTAGCTTTATTTAATATTTATGCTACTATTGAAAAGTAATTGGTTTTAGTGTGCATAAAAATTAACGCAATAGCACCATAAATAGCTTATCAATCCTCAATTTTAATAGTAGGCACATTGTAGTTGGATTAAAATGCGTTAGTGCATTAGCTATCCTTATTATTGGTCTAAGTAATTTTTAAATCTTCTGTTAAATAAAAATTTTAAAATTATGAATATCTTCTATGACTTCAGTGCCCTTTTCTTATTAGACCACGTGTTCGCACTTGATTTCAGGTACTCGCAATGGAAACTGATATTGAATTTGCAAACGATTGTGTGCCACTTAACAGTTTGAGAAGATCCGACTCTCGTTGGATAATAAAAGTCTTACTTATTCAATGTGGAGTAGTCAAAGAATTTAAAAATGAAACAAATTAAGGCCTTCAATGGACTCTGACATTTGTAGATGAGGAGATAGTGTTACTTTTATCTTTGTATTATAATCTTTATTTGAGTTGAAACACTGACTTACCTATTGGGGGTCAACAGTCAACGTGAAACAGATAAACTCCTATTATTATCTCAAATTTAGCACACATCCTCTTTCACAGATTCACTTCACGTATTTAGGGATTATAGCATTGTAATTTGGAGTCTTGAATTCGCCACATCTTTGTAACTTTCATGAATATTAGATTGTTAGTCTGTTTCAAAATTGTACCAAAGTAGAGTCACAAAAACTTCTTTGGCGAACTATAAATAAATTGAAGCCGGCAGACTCAAACGCTGAACTTAAAGGAGAAGTTTAAGAAGGCTCTGTTGTAGGCAACTCCAAAGTGATCAATGACGATCCTTCTGATCGTGATGGAGAACTATGCTTTATTTAAACGATCTTATAGTTAATTCATCTTCTTCATTACTTTCGTCTTTGCCGCAGAGATCATTTCGGCTTTTGAGATTATTTTACTACGCTGTAAGTGTTAGTACAATATGGCTGCAAGTGCTGAATTCCTATTTAGAGATCTTTCAAATCATGTCATTATTCACCCAAATTTCACCATGTTACCTTTTACACAGAATTTCACTCAAAATGCTTCGAGCAAAGTTTCAATACATAACTATACATTGTATCAAACATATATTTAAGTAGGCAAACCTGATACTTATGCTTTATTTGTTCAGAAGTCTCAAATCAATCAATTGAAGATTTTGACATTGAAGAAAGAAGACTGAGAAAGCAGCCTAAAATAACTTGGCTACTAAAGGCTCTATCGAAACAGTGTGATATTGAAATTACATGTTGGAATAAATTATGCTTCAAGATTGATTATATTTTATTAGTATGACAAAATATCACATTTTATTAACTATAACACATATGGCTACATAAATTTAGGTGATATTGCATACAAACCATCGATATCAGATATTCACGAGTTGAAAAGTGTTGCTGAATGTATTCATTGTCATGCTATAAGATTTCAGCGTGAGACTGCCACATTTTGTTGAGGAAGTGGATCTATCAAATTGGCAAATACTAAAGTTTCAATTCCATTGTACGAGTTACTTATTGCGGAGTCAAAACAAGCGAAAGAGTTCTGCAGAAACATTAGAGCATATAATAGCATATTTGTGTTTACATCTTTCGGTGTTACGCTCAACAAAGAACTGGCATCTTCAAGGAAAGGAGTATACACATTTAGGGCACAAGGTCAAATATATCACAATCTTCCATCTTTACTCCTGCAGAATGATAATCCAAGTTATTTCCAGTTATACTTTTTTGACACGGACAATGAGTTGTCTACTATGATTTCAAAAGTCCAAGAAGCAAACTTACCGGAGGAAATTGTAGCAAAAATTAGCCAGATAACGGACGAAAATCCTTATGCGCAATTCTTTCGCCGACTAAGAGATTATCCAACCTTTCAAGATTTACATATTCGAATTGCTGCTAATGCTACACAAGATCAGCGTGCCTACAACAAACCATCTGTAGATCAAGTTGCTGCAATTTGGATAGGTGAAAATAATCCAAATGTACCATTTGATAGAGAGATTATCGTTCAAGAACATTCCGGCAACAGACATAGAGTCAAACATTACTATGGTTGTTTGTCACGACCCTAAATCAACCCGTCGTGATGGCGCCTATCATGGTACTAGGCAAGCCGACTATTCAGGCATTTCCAACACTTTAAATCTTTGAAAGATACTAAAACAGTTTAGATAAAGGAAAATCTCTCTAAAACAGGGTAGGAAATCATAATTCATTATATAATTCTTCCCAAAATTAGGTTGTCACTGAGTACATGAGCATCTACGAAATAACAAGATCTAGTACACTGTCTAGAAGTGAAACTGAATAAATAAACTGGAAGATAAGGGAGGAGAGTCAAGGTCTGCGAACGCCAAGCAGCTACCTCGATGATATCCGAAGGTCTGGCCTCTGCAAATTAACAACAACCAAAATCGGAAGCACCTGGATCTGCATACGAGGTGCAGGGTGTAGCGTGAGTACAACCAACTCAGTAAGTAACAAATCTGACCTTTGGACTGAAAGTAGTGACAAGTCCAATTATTACGGCCCACTTTCAACATTTAGCAGTACGAAAACTTACAGAAAATATGATATCTCAGATATTTATATTCAACAAGTGAGGTACAAGAATTTAGACACGCTTCAACAAAAACTTAGACATGCTTTCAGATTTCACAATAAAACATAACACATAACAGGGCAGATCCAGCCCAGGGCAAATCCAGCCCATATGCAAATAAAACAGGGCAGATCCAGCCCAAATGCAAATAAGCAGGGCAGATCCAGCCCAAATATTATGACTACTAACATTGCGCCCACTGTGGGTGTGCAGATTTCGAAGGGACCGATCTAGCCCAAGCGCTATAGTAAGTCAAATCCTGGCATTAATCAATAAAGCATGTTACGGCGTGCAGCCCGATCCCATAAATAATACTCACAATAGGCTGATCCCACTTAGTCACTAGCCTCTCCAGTCTCTCAGGCTCACTAGAATCATTATAATCAGCCTACAAATGATGATATGATATAACATGTAAAGACAACAGAGACTGAGACATAATGTGCAAGTAATAACTGTGACTGAGTACAAATTGACAAATTAAGCAATTAGTTCTACAGCAAAGAACGACTATTCAGGGTCCCAATAGTACCATCATATAGCCTTAGCAGGGTTTCTAACATGACCGACAACTCAATAGATCTAGCACATGGTAAAAATACGGGTAACAGCAAGATTTAACAACTATTCAGTTCCATGGAATCGACCAAGTCACAATTCTTACGGTACACGCCTACATGCCCGTCACTTAGCACATGGGTCACCTCAATCCCAATCACATAATTCAAAATTCAGGGTTTCACACCCTCAGAACCAAGCTTAAAAATATTACTTACCTCAAACCGTGCAAATCTCTACTCCAACACGCCCTTGCCTCGCGAATCGACCTCCAAATGCCTCAAATCTAGCCACAAATAGTTTGGTACAATCAACACGAGCTAAAGGAGAAAGTTCCATATGAAATTACTAAGCTTTAAATTAAAAGTCAAAAAGTCCACTTAAAAGTTGGCCCCCAGGCCCACGTCTCGGAATCCAATAAAAGTCACAAAATCCGAAAGTTCATTCAACCACGAGTCCAACCATACAAAAAATACCAAATTCCGCCACCAAATCGCCAAACCAAACTCTCCAAATCCCTAGCCTCAAATTTCCAAATTTCAACTTAAATACACATAAACTAGGTAGGAAATTCAATGGGGAAACCAGATTATTGATTAAAAATGAACACAAGTGACTTACCTCAAGAAACCTCTCGAAAATCCTCTCAAAAGTCGCCTTAGACCGAGTTTGCAAAGTACAAAATGAGAGAAATCACGAAACCCATCGGGTTTAAACACTACCCAGCTATCCCACTTCTGCAGTCCAAGAATCTGCTTTTGCGGTACCGCTTTTGCAATCAAAATTCCGCATCTGCGGAGGTCACTTAAGGGCCGACCAACCGCTTCTGCGGTCCTAATTCCCGCTCCTGCGGGTGCGCATCTATGCAATCCCATCCGCTTCTGTGGACCAGAGACTTCAAGCCTTCTCCGCTCCTGCAACCAGCCTCCGTATCTACGAGATCCCAGGTACGGAATTTTCCCTCACACCTGCGCAAACCTTCCCTTCGCCCAGAACAGCATCTGCGACCCTAGGGCTGCTTTTGCGGCTCCGCACCTGCGGCCAATCCCTTGCAGGTGCGGTCACACCAGACCAGAACACACCAGCCTTCAAAAATTCTAAAAATCCAATCTGATTTCGAGCCGAATCACTCCCGAGGCCCTTGAGACCTCAACCAAACATACCCACAAATCATAAAACATGATATGAACTTAGTTGATCCCTCAAAACACATCAAACAACATCAAAAATACAATTCGCACCGCAATTCAAGCCTAATGAAAACTAAGGAATTCCAACCTCTACAAACGATGCCGAAACCTATCAAATCACGTCCGATTGACCTCAAATTTTGCACACAAGTCACAAATGACACCTCGGACCTAGTCTAACTCTCGGAACTCTAATCCGAGCTCGGTAACCACAAAGTCTTCTATCGTTCAAACTTCCAAATTTTCAACTATCGTCATCTCAAGCCTAATTCAAATATAGACCTCCAAATCACAATCCGGACACGTTCCTAAGTCCAAAATCATCCAACGGAGCTAACAGAATCATCAAAACTCTATTCCGAAGTCGTTTACACATAAGTCAACATCCAGCCAACCTTTTCAACTTAAGCTTCCAACCTTGAGACTAAATGTCTCAATTTTCTCCAAACCTCTCCGGACCCGAACAAACTACCCCGGCAAGTCACTTAACAACTGCAAAGCACAAAATGAGCAGTAAGTGGGGAACGGGGCTACAACTTTCAAAACGACCGGCCGGATCGTTACATCCTCCCCATCTTAAACAAATGTTCGTCCTCGAACGAGTCCAGAAACGTATCTAGAGTCTCAAATAGGCGTGGATATCTGCTCCGCATCTTCCGCTCGGTCTCCCAAGTAGCCTCCTCAACTGGCTGACCTCTCCACTACACCTTTACTGAAGTTATGTTCTTTGACCTCAACTTTTGAACCTACCAATCCAAAATGGCCACCGGCTCCACACCGTAAGTCAAATCACCATCCAACTGAACCGTGCTTAAATCCAAAACATGACACAGATCACCGACATACTTCCGAAGCATAGAAATATGAAACACTAGATGCACACTCGACAAACTAGGTGGCAAGGCAAGATTGTGAGCCACCTCCCCAATCCTCTGAAGTACCTCAAACGGCCCAATATACTGAGGGCTCAACTTGCCCTTTTTCCCGAACCTCATAACACCCTTCATGGGTGAAATCTTGAGCAGTACCTTCTCCCCAGCCATGAAAGCAACATCCCGAACCTTCCTATCGGTGTAACTCTTTTGTCTGGACTAAGCCGTGCGAAGCCGATCCTGAATCAATTTAACCTTGTCCAAAGCATCCTGAACCAAGTCAGTACCTAATAGCCTAGCATCCCCAGGCTCAAACCAACCTACCGGAGATCGACATCGTCTCCCATAAAAAGACTCATACAAAGCCATCTGAATGCATGTTGTTGTAGACAAACTCCGCGAGCGATAGAAATTAATCCCAAGAACCCCCGAAATCTATGACATAAGCACGTAGCAAATCCTCCACTATCTGAATAGTGCGCTCGGACTGTCCGTCCGTATGAGGGTGAAATGTTGTACTCAACTCAACTTGGGTGCCCAACTCTCGCTGAACGGCTCTCCAAAACTGTGATATAAACTGCGTGCCCCAATCTGAAATAATGGACACTGGCACACCGTGAAGGCGACCAATCTCACGGATGTAAATCTAAGCCAACCGCTCTGAAGAATAAGTAGTCCTGACTGGAATAAAGTGTGCAAACTTGGTTAGCTGATCCACAATCACCCAAATAGCATCGAACTTTCTTGAAGTCCGTAGGAGCCCAACTACAAAATCCATGGTGATCCGCTCCCATTTCCACTTTAGAATCTCAAGCCTCTGAAGCAATCCACACGGTTTCTCATGGTCATACTTTACCTGCTGACAGTTAAGGCACCGAGCTACAAACCCCAATATATCCTTCTTCATTCTCCTCCACCAATAGTGCTTCCTCAAGTCCTGGTACATCTTCGTGGCACCTCGATGAGTGGAATACCAGAAACTATGGGCTTCCTCAAGAATCAACTTATATAGCCCACCTACATTAGGCACACAAATCCGACCATGCATCCTCAACACCCCATCATCCCCAATAGTAACATCCTTGGCATCACCGTGCTGAACGTGTTCTTAAGGACAAGCAAATGAGGATCATCATACCGGCACTCTCTGATGCGATCATATAAGGAAGACCGAGAAACCACACATGCTAGAACCCAGCTGGGCTCCGAAACATCTAATCTCACGAACTGGTTGGCCAAGTCCTGAACATCAACTACAAGCGGTGTCTCACCAACAGGAATGAATGCAAGGCTACCCATACTCACCGCCTTTCTACTCAAGGCATCGGCCACCACATTGGCCTTCCCGGGATGATATAGAATAGTGATATCATAGTCCTTTAGCAGCTCCAACCATCCCCGCTACCTCAAATTTAGAGCCTTTTGTTTGAACAAGTGCTGAAGACTCCGATGATCCGTAAATACCTCACAAGACACACCGTAGAGATAATGCCACCAAATCTTCAACGCATGAACGATGGCAGCCAATTCCAAATCATGAACAGGGTAGTTCTTCTCATGAGGCTTCAACTGACGTGAAGCATAAGCAATCACTCTACCTTGCTGCATTAAGACACACCCAATACCGATCTGAGAAGAATCACAATACACTGTATAAGAGCCTGAAGCCGAAGGCAAACTAGAACTAGAGTTGTGGTCAAGGCAGTCTTGAGCTTCTAAAAGCTCTCCTCAAACTCGTCCGACCACCTGAAAGGAGATCCCTTCTAGGTTAATTTTGTCAAAGGCGATGCAATAGACAAGAAACCCTTCACGAAGCGATGATAATAACCGGCCAAGCCGAGAAAGCCCCGAATCTCCGTAGCTGAGAACGGTCTGGGATAACTTTGAACTGCCTCTATCTTTTTTGGATCCACCTGAATCCCCTCACTGGACACCACGTGCCCCAAGAACGCCACTGAACTAAGCCAAAACTCACACTTGAAGAACTTGGCATAAAGCTTCTCCTCCCTCAACCGCTGCAACACAGTCCTCAAATGTTGGGCATGCTCCTTCTGGTTACGAAAGTACACCAGGATATCATAAATGAATACTATGACAAACGAGTCCAGATAAGGTTGAAATACATTGTTCATCAGATGTATGAATGCAGCTGAGGCGTTGGTTAGCCCAAAAGACATCATAAGGAACTCATAATAACCATAACGGGTCCTGAATGCTGTCTTTAGAATATCCGAGTCCCGAATCTTCAACTGGTGATACCCAGACCTCAAGTCAATCTTAGAGAACACCCTCGCCCCCTGATGTTGGTCAAATAGATCATCAATGTGCGACAAAGGATACTTTTTCTTGATTGTAACTTTGTTCAACTGTCTATAGTCGATGCACATCCGTATAGTACCAACCTTCTTCTTCAAAAACAGAACCGATGCACCCTAAGGTGACACACTAGGCCTAATAAACCCCTTATCAAGAAGCTCTTGAAGTTGCTCTTTCAATTCCTTCAACTCAGCTGGTGCCATACGATACAGAGGAATAAAAATGGGCTGAGTGCTCGACACCAAGTCAATACCAAAGACAATATCCCTGTCGAGCATGCCCGGCAGGTCTGCAAGAAACACATCCAGAAAGTCTCGCACCACCAGAACAGAATCAATAGTAGGAGTATCAGCATCAACAACCCTCACAAAGGCCAAATAAGATAAACAATCTTTCCCAACCATCCGTTGGGCCTTCAAATAAGAAATCACTCTGCTGGGAACATAGTCTCAAGAACCTCTCCACTCAATCCTTGGCAACCCCGGCATCGCCAACGTCACGGTCATAGCATGACAATCCAGAATAGCATGACATAGAGACAACCAATCCATACCCAAGATCACGTCGAAATCAACCATATTAAGCAAGAAGAGATCAACTCTAGTCTCCAATGCCCCAATAGTCACTACAAACGACCGATATACACAGTCCACAACAATGGTGTTGTCCACTAGCATACATGCATGAACAGATGAAACTAAGGACTCAAGCATATCCAGATAATGAGCAAAATACGATCATACATACGAATAAGTGAAACCAGGGTCAAATAATACAGAAGCATCTGTGTGGCATACTAAGACAATACCTGTGATCACTGCATCTGAAACAACAGTGTCTGTCCTGGTAGGAATAGCATAGAATCGGGCCTGACCACCTCCTGATCGGCCTCCCCTCTTGGGAGACCCCTACCTTCCTGAGCCCCATCCCGAGCTAGCTGGGCGGGTGGTGAAGTAACTGGTGCTGAAGTCGTGGCCTGACTCCTCTACTAAACTGGACCTCCCGTAAGGCAGGGATAGAACCTCTTCACATGACCCAAATCTCCAGACTCGAAACATCCCCTCTCAAAAAATGGTGGCAAATACTAAGGCGGACCCTGAGAACCAGAATAACTACCAGAAGAACCCGGTGCAAACGAGCCCTGAGCTAAAGGTGCACGAGATGAACTCTAAGCTATAAGAGCACTGAGAGATGACTGGCCCGGACAGTCACTGTATGAACCATGGCTAGATGACGCACCATGGTGAACTGGATGAGCCACCTGAGAGGGCCTATAAGGGCGACCCCTGCCTTGGTAGAACTGACCCCCAGAAGGAACACCGCCGAAACCGCCCGATCCAAGAGGCCTCTTGGCCTCCCTCTCCTCACGCTCTTGACTACGGACCATCTCTAATCACCGAGCAATATCAACCACCTCATCGAACTGAACACCAGATACACTCACCCAAGTCATAGCAAAATGCAACTAATAGGTGAGGCCATCAATGAACCTCCTAATCCTCTCCCTCTCGGTGGGAACCAACCAAACTGCGTGACAAGCCAACTACGAAAATATCATCTCATACTGGGTCACAGTCACAGACAGGCCATTCTAGCGTAGCTGCTCGAGCTGCCTGCACAACTCCTCCCTACGGGTCGGTGGCACAAACTTCTCCAAGAAGAGAACGGAAAACTCATGCCATGATAGTGGTGTAGCACCGACTGGCCTGCCCCTCTCATAGGCCTCCCACCATCTGAAGGCAGCCCCAGTAAACTGGAAAGTAGTGAATGAGACCCCACTGGTCTCTAAAATACCCGTTGTGCGAAGAATTTGCTGGCACATATCCAAGAAGTCCTAGGCATCCTCAAACTCAGCCCCACTGAATGATGGAGGCTTAAGCCTCCCAAACCTCTCAAGTCTCCTCTGCCCATCATCAGTCATAACAGGACCTACCTGGGCCTGAGCAGCTGCAACTGGCTGGGCTGGCAATACCACCGGCGTTTGAAGCCCCTGCATCACCTGCTCTGGGGTACGGGCAGCGGGAGTCTAAGTACCTCCCCCGGCCTGAGAAGTGGCTGGCGTGATCTGAACAGAAACTGCCTGAGCAAGGCTAGTACACACCGTCAAAATCTAAGTCAAAGCCTCCTGAAAGCCTGGAATCACAATGGGCACAGCTGGTGCCTGAGCTGGCCCCACTAGCTCAACCACATCTGGAACCTGCTCCTGAGTTGGAGCAACTGGTGGATCTGCAAGTGGTGCTCTAGCTTTTGTACGAGCTACACCTCTGCCTCTACCGCGGCCCCCACCGCGACCTCGCTCTTGTTTGGCCCTAGCTGGTGGTACTGGTGGATGTCCGTCCTATCCGGTAGCACGTGTCCTCACCATCTTTGAGAGAATAGAATACAGAAGTTTAGTTATCGGAATCAACAAGTCAGCACGACAAAAATAAAAGAATGTGAAGTTTCCTAAGAGTTCGGTAGCCTCTCGAAGATAAGTACAGACGTCTCCGTATCGATCCGCACGACTCTACTAAACCTGCTCATGACTTGTGAGACATATGTAACCTAGGCTCTAATACCAACTTGTCATGACCCTAAACCAACCCGTCGTGATGGCGCCTATCATGGTACTAGGCAAGCCGACTATTCAGACATTTCCAACACTTTAAATCTTTGAAAGATACTAAAACAGTTTAGATAAAGGAAAATATCTTGAAACTAGGGTAAGAAATCATAATTAATTACATAATTCTTCCCAAACCTGAGGTGACACTAAGTACATGAGCATCTACGAAATAACAAAGTCTGGTACACTTTATAGAAGTTAAACTAAATAAATAAACTAGAAGATAAGGGATGAGAGTCAAGGTCTGTGAACGCCAAGCAGCTACCTTGATGATCTCTGAAGGTCTGGCCTCTACAAATCAACAACAGCCAAATCTGGAAGCTACTGGATCTGCACACGAGGTGCAGGGTGTAGCGTGAGTACAACCAATTCAATAAGTAACAATCTAACCTTTGGACTAAAAGTAGTGACAAGTCCAATTATTACGGCCCACTTTCAACATTTATCAGTACGAAAAATTACAGAAAATATGATATCTCAGATATTTATATTCTACAAGAGAGGTACAAGAATTTAGATATGCTTTCAACAAGAACTTAGACATGCTTTCAGATTTCATGACAAAACTTAACACGTACCAGGGCAGATCCATCCCACATACAAATAAAACAAGGCAGATCCAGCCCAAATGCAAATAAACAGGGCAAGTCCAGTCCAAATGTCATGACTGCTAGCATTGCGCCCACAGTGGATGTGCAGACTCTGATACCACAGTATAGAAGAACAAAGCAAGAGACTCAAGGAAAGCAAGCTAGATCATAGGTACGAAAGTTTCCCTCCCGATCCCATAAATATCACTCACAATAGGCCCTCAACCCCACTCAGTCACTAACCTCTCCAGTCACTCGGGCTCACCAGAATCATGATAATCAGCACATAAATGATGATATGATATAACATATAAAGACAACAGAGACTGAGAGGTAATGTGCAAGTAATAACTATAACTGAGTACAAATTGACAGATTAAGCAACTAGTTCTACAACAAAGAACGACCACTGTAGGTCCTAATAGTGCCATCATATAGCCTAAGCAAGGTTTCTAACATGACTGACAGCTCAATATATCTATCATATGGTGAAAATACGGGTAACAGCAAGATTTAACAACTATTCAGTTCCATGGAGTTGACCAAGTCACAATTCTTACGGTACACGACTACATGCCCGTCACTTAGCACATGGGTCACCTCAACACCAATCACATAATACGAAATTCGGAGTTTCACACCCTCAAAACCAACCTTAGAAATGCTACTTAACTCAAACTATGCAAATTTCTACTCCTACACGCCCTTGCCTCGCTAATCGACCTCCAAATGCCTCGAATCTAGCCACAAATAGTTTGATATAAACAACACGAGCTAAAGGAATAAGTTCCATATGAAAATACTAAGCTTTTAATTAAAAGTCAAAAATTCCATTCAAATGCCGGCCCCCAGGCCCACGTCTCGAAATCCAATAAAAGTCACAAAACCTGGAAGCCCATTCAACCACGAGTCTAACCATACCAAATTTATCAAAATCCGCCACCGAATCATCACCCATATCTCCAAATCAAACTCTCCAAATCCCTAGCCTCAAATTCTCAAATTCCACCTTAAATACATACAAACTAGGTGGAAAATTCAATACGGAAACCAGATTATTGATTAAAATAAACACAAGTGACTTACCTCAAGAAACTCCTCGAAAATCCTCTCAAAAATCACCTTAGTCCGAGTTTGCAAAGTCCAAAATGAGAGAAATCACGAAACCATTCGGATTTAAACACTGCACAGCTATCCCGCTTCTGCAGTCCAAGAATCCACTTTTGCGGTCAAAAATCCGCATCTGCGGAGGTCACATAAGGTCCGACCAACCGCTTCTGTAGTCCCAATTCCCGCTCCTGCGGATGCGCATCTGTGCAAGCCTATCCGCTTCTGCGGACCAACAACTTCAAGCCTTCTCCGCTCCTGTGACCAGCCTCCGCATTTGCGAGATAGCAGGTGCGGAATATTCCCTCGCACCTGCGCTAACCTTCCCTTCGCCCGGAACCGCATCTGCGCCCTTGGGTCGCTTCTGCAGCTCCGCACCTGCGTCCACTCCCTCGCAATTGCAGTCGCACCAGACCAGAACACACCAACCTTCAAAAATTCCAAAAATCCAATCTGATTTCGAGCCGAATCACTCCCGAGGCTCTCGGGACCTTAATCAAACATACCCACTAGTCCTAAAGCACAATATGAACTTAGTCGAGCCCTCAAAATACATCAAACAATATCAAAAATACGAATCACACCCCAATTCAAGCCTAATAAAAACTAAGGAATTCCAACCTCTACAAACGATGCCGAAACCTATCAAATTACGTCCGATTGACCTTAAATTTTGCACACAAGTCACAAATGACACCTCGTACCTACTCCAACTCCAGGAACTCTAATCCGAGCTCGATAACCACAAAGTCCATTCTCACATTTCAAGCCTAATTCAACTATAGACCTCCAAATCAAAATCCGGACACGCTCCTAAGTCCAATATCACCCAACGGAGCTAACAGAACCATCAAAATTCCAGTCCGGAGTTGTTTACATATAAGTCAATATCCGATCAACCTTTTCAACTTAGGCTTCTAAACTTGAGACTAAGTATCTCAATTCACTCCAAAACCTCTCCAGACCCGAACCAACCACCACAAGTCACATAACAACTATAAAGCACAAAATGAGCAGTAAATAGAGGAACGGGCTACAACTCCCAAAACGACAGGCCGGGTCATTATATTGTTATGACCCACTTCAATATCCTTTGCTTTTTCCAAATGGTGAAGTAGGGTGGCACCAAGGAATACGAAAACAACTTCAACCATTCAAAGCCATAACTATAACTGAAGCTGTAATTCACAACCATGATATCCCGACATTCACGTCTGCTAATGAGCTGTTTGACAAAGAGGATTAAGGGAAAGTACTTCAACAAACGACTAAATTTCCTTAACTCAAATTTACCCATGTCAATATATATATATATATATGATAAATCTTACTTGTAGGTGTGTGACGTGAAGGTAAAGTATGTTTGTCTTGTAGAGAGTACTATTGCTTTAAACTACAAATACATAGAAGAGAAAATTGCATATTTCTATTGTGTGGACGATTACTGCAACAATTTGTGGTTGACATGTACTGAGCTAGAAACAACTGGGCTTGAGTATTTTAGACTGGACCAATCAAATTTTAGAAGGAAAATATTGCAAGGTATTGTAAATAGTATCATGGCCGGAGAATGTAGAGAAGATAAAGTTGGTCAGAGAATAATACTTCCAACATTATTTATCGGAGGTCCTAGGGATATGCGTAGTCGGTATATGGATGCAATGGCTTTGTTTCAACGTAACCAGATCTATTTATAACGATGACATTTAATACTGAATAGACGGAGATACAAGAAAACTTGTACCTAGGACAACTACCTCAACATAGACCTGACTTAGTCACTAGAGTTTTTAGGGCAAAGTTGCAAGACTTAAAAGATCATATTTTCAACAAAAGAATATTTGGATCGGTTGTTGCATATGTATTTGTAGTTTAATTCCAAAAAAGAGGTCTGCCACACAACACCTTCTCCTAATACTTGAACAAGGACACAAGATAATATCAGCTGACCAATATGAAAAGTTTATTACTGCTGAACTTCCTGATAAAGAAGACTATCCACTCTTGTATGAATTGGTTGTCAAGCATATGATGCATGGTCCATGTGAAAAGTAACATAGAAAAAGTCCTTGCATGAAGGATGGTCAGTGCAAGAATCACTATCCTCGATCATTTAGTAATAAATCGATACAAGGAAAGAATGGATACCCTATTTATAGGAGAAGAAATGATAAGACCGCAAATTTTTGTGGTATGAGAATGAATAACCAATGTGTTGTTCCGTATAACCCTTATTTGATAACTAGATAAAATTGTGTAGAGTGTTGTTCTGGAGTGAGAGCAATAAAGTATCTCTACAAGTATATATACAAAGGACATGATAGGTGTGATGTTTATATTAAGTCAGATAATGCGGAAAAAAATCATTGATGAAATTCAAAATTTTCAAGATGCACAATGGGTATCTCCCCTAGAAGCATTATGGAGAATTTATGAATTCAATCTCAGTAAAATACAACCTCCAGTCATTAACCTTCAGCTACATCTCCCTAATAAACAATTAGGTAAGCTATTTATATCAGTTATTTGCTTTACGTTTTTATTATTACAAAACTTTGAGTATACATGGTAGTGCTTTCCTTGAATGAAGATTTCCACCCATGATACGTCATACAAATAGTGTTACGTAGGATTTATAGGTTGTTGGACACTCACCAGTTGAAACAATAAGGAAGCAAAAGAAGAGAGCAAGAAACGCATCATAGTTAACTTGAGACTTAGCCATATTTCTGAATTATATTTCTTGATTCTTAATTTGTGTCTAACTGAGGATTTAACGTTCATATTTTATAGAGAGGGAAAAGAGTCATTGTGGAGATAAGAAATCACCAGATAACAATGTCTTGTGAAACATACAAAAAAAAATGCACAGATTTAGAATTCTATACCTTGGGAAATAGCGTAAGGAATTGTGTTCTTACTTTAGTGTCATATTGTAAAATTTAGATGACACTATTTGTTTTTTCTTTACTTAAAACACATCGAAAAGGTCAATTCTATGTGTGTGCTATATATTCAAATAACTATTTACGCAAGTTCTAATGGAATACCAATAATTAGTATGTTATTGGAGCAAGCAAAATTTACAAAATATAATAGCATGGGACTACGCCACACGTACCATGCTCACCGCATATTTTGAGAAATGCTCACAAGTCACTGAAGCACGAGCCTAACTATAAAAATAATTTCCAGAGCATTGTGTTTGGAACTCTCAAGGCAAGATATGGACAAAAAGAAAAACAAGATCAGTAATTGATCCCGTCACTGCTGGTAAGACATTTAACGCTTGCGCTCTTAATACTATTTTCACATTTGTTTAATTTAATCTATTATCGTTTTCTCAATGATATAGCTAACCCCTGAGAAGGAGAAAGGTATTACTTGAGATTCTTGTTGAATCATGTCAAAGGACCCACTTCGTTCAAATACTTACTTACTGTTAACGAAAAAAAAATGTGATACATTTAAGGAAGCTGCAAAAGAAAGAGGTTTATTAGAGTCAGACAACAGCATCTCGGAATGCTTACGTGATGCAGTCCTCTTCAAAATGCCATTTGCTCTCAGAAATTTGTTTGCAACTATTTTAGTTCATTGTAATCAAACGGAAGTTAGAAAGCTGTTGGATACATATTACGAGGACATGTCATAGGATTTTAGAAGGATACATGATAACTCTCCTGCTACTCAACTACAATGCACGCTGAAAAGCATCAAATATTTCTTAGAGAACATGGGCAAGAGAATTCAAAACTATGACATGCCTGAAGTTAATCAGGACCTGGATAATAATAGTCCATCAGAGTGCTAAGAAATAATTGAAGAAAGGTCTATAAAGGTACCTGCAGAATATTTTGACGCACAATCAAATTTGAATGCAGAACAAGAGCAAGCTTTCAAGATGCAAAGAGTAGATTCTGGAAGAGCAGGATTGTTCTTTGTAGATGAACCTGGAGGAACCGAAAAAACGTTTCTTTATCGTGCATTACTTGCAAATGTCAGATCAAGAGGCATGATAAAACTAGCAACATGAACAAGTGGTGTAGCAGCAGTAATTTTACCGGAGAGTCATACTACTCATTCTAGATTCGACATACCACTTCAAACAACTGATACGACAATCACAAATATGTCAAAACAGAATAGTAATGCAAAATTGATAAGAAAATCAAAGTTGATAATCTGGGATGAAGCGCCTATGGCAAAGCATCAAACAATCGAAACTATTGACAGGAGCTCTAGAGATATAATGGATAACGATGAACCATTTGGAGGCAAGGTAATAGTTTTTGGAGGTGATTTTCAACAAGTACTATCGGTAGTCCCAAAATCTACGAAAGCTGAAACAATAAATGCAAGCTTTGTAAAATCGTACTTGTGGCATAAAATGGAAAAGAATAGGTTAACAAAAAATACGAAGGCAAGAACAAATTTTACATACAGTGATTTTTTACTACGAATCGGTGACGGGGAGGAACCAACCATAAGAGATGATTTGGTACAACTTCTAGAAGAATTAGTTGTCAAACATATTGGTAATAGTACTGCTGGAGATTGCTTAATAAGATAAATATTTCCGTCATTAGATAAAAATGCAAGGTGCTACAAATACATGACAGAAAAAGTTATTTTAGCGAGCAGAAATAAATATTATCAACTAAATGAGATGTTAATTTTCAAGTTTCCTGGTGAAAGTAAGACATTTATTAGTTTCGACTTTGCAAAGGATAATATAAACAATTATTACCAAAAAGAGTACCTAAATACTTTAACATCAAATGGCCTTTCACCGCACAGGTAAGTTGTCGCACTGTTTTTTTGGAATGTTTTTTACAAGTTCAAGTGACGCGCTCTCTCTTTTGGTTCGAATCGTCATTTGCTCTCAGTTCTTTCTTAATTTCAAACTGTTTTTTGGCTAAGTAAATTCATGGATTACATTTGCCAAAATTATTTAAGCTATTTAACTATTATTTAAATTTCTTCATTAGTTTTAACTTTCTCCAGTTTCCTTTAGTGAACTTTAAATTTGATACTTTCTGATTTTTAATACCACTGTATATACTTTAAGACAGTAACAAAACCTATACATATTAAATAAAACAGGTATGTTGCAGATCTTCTTTCTTCCATAGTTGAGGAATGATATAAGAAAAAGACGTGGCTGAAATTATTTATGCCATTCTTTCATCCATAGTTGAGGAATGATATAAGAAAAAGACGTGGTGAAATTATTTATGCCATGTGAAAAGAATTAACACTCCAATTGAAGTTCTCGTAATAATGTTTGGCAAAAAAATGAAAGGACTATAAAAAATGTAAAAGACTATAATACTAATATTAAAGACATGGACATCTGAAAATTATAAAACGAAAGATCTTTTGTCTACTTTTTATAACATATTTTGTTTTTATTCATGCGTGATTACATGAAATAATTAATTTATATTGGTATACAGATTGGTGTTGAAGAAAAATGCACCAATCATGCCACTAAGAAATTTGGATCCTTCAAACGGATTATGCAATGGTACAAGAATGATATGCTGAAGTTTTGACAACAACATTATACCTGCAGAAATAATGATGGGACAAAATACTTTCAAGCATGTGCTTTTTTCGAGAATTCAACTTTCGCTGCCAGAAAATGAAGGATACCCATTTAAATATATCAGAAAATAATTTTCAGTATGTTTATGTTTTTCAATGACAATAAACAAAGCACAGGGTCAAACAATACCCAACGTTGGATTATACTTGCCACAACATATTTTTTCACATGGACAACTATATGTCGCACTATCAAGAGGTATATCGATGTCAACAATAAGAGTTTTGGTCATGACGGAGCAACCGAAGAGACGAAGGGACACATACACCAAGAACATTGTCTACAAAGAGATATTAGGTAAGATACAACAACATAACATGTTATTAACTCATACAATATATTATCTATAATTACAAATGTTATATATATCACGACCTTAACTAATTGTAGTGTTGACATCTTTAGGTTCAGAAGATATTAACCATATTTGAATTCACCTATTACATTAATGTAATGACACTCATCTTCTCATTTCAGTTCCATGTTGAATCTATTTTGACGTCAATTACTATTACACATAATTCATTCACGTGATATATAATTTTCTTATAAATAGACGCGGCTTATACGTGCAACGCACATACCCAAAAACTAGTACACTTAAATGTATGGAGGTTTTTTTGCAGTATTAGAGTAATTTACTTGCAATAGTAAGTTAGTTATCATTGTTCCTAGGTTACTAATTAATGTATAATAATAGAAATCTACTTATACTTACGTGATTTAATTGTATATTTCACATTTTTCGTACTTAACTTAGAAGTAGTATACTACAATTATCATCATCTTGCTTAAACAGGAGAAGAATTGCCTGCTGTAGTTACTCCGTTCGCATGCACAAACTTCAATTCTTTTTTGCTTCATTCAATTCATAGGACTGATAGGAGGCCTATTTAAACAGCAGTGAGCGCGATGCTTTAAGCTGCATATATATATATTTTTTTTTAAAAAAAAAACTTAGGTTAAGCTATTCATGAGAAGGTTTTAACTGAAGCATAATGGTGGAACCACTTGTTTCTTTGATTTCCAAGAAGATTATCAAACCCTCTATTCCCATTTATCTTTCTCATAGGTCAGATCACAAACTTTCCCCCGTTGATCAGCTTTGTCTTATATTCCTTTTGCATTTTTCTACCCAAAAACTCGCAATGATATGGATTCAGATGAACCTTCCCACGTAACGCTACTTCTTGAGAAATCCCTTTCTAAAGCACTTTCATTATATTATCCATATGCTGGAAGAGTGAAGGATAATTCCTGTACTGATTGCGACGACACAGGAGTTGAATTCATCAGTGTTCGTGTCCATTGCCCCATGTCCAAAATTCTTAGACGCTCTTGCACAGATGCCGAAAATGTAGTTTTTCCAAAACGTAAATCTTGGATCCACAGAGACGAAGAATATGTAGCTATAGCTCAGGTAAGCCATTTTGATTGTGGAGGAATAGCAATTGGTGGATGCTTATCACACAAGATCAGAGATCGTTGCACTGCTAGCAATTTCTTTTAGAACTGGGGAGTTTTAAGCCGTGATATAAATGCAACACTATCATCTCCTCACTAAAGACTCCATCTACCCACAATCTGATATTAATCCTACTGTTGAATCAACTATCAAGTCTGAAGAATCATTTGGATATCTAGGAAAGAGATTTGTGTTCCCAGCTGCTAAAATAAATGCCCTCAAAGCCAAAATTGCTCATGAATCGGAAGTCTATAATCCAACTCGAACTGAAGTTGTGAGCGCACTACTTTACAAATGTGCTGTGGCTGCACGAAGAGCGAATTTTGGTTCATTTAGACCATCTTCCTTGTTTCAAGTGGCAGATATGCGCCAAAGGCTGAACCCATCTTTGTCACATGATGCATCTGGAAATATTGTATCCCTATGAAAGGGACATTAATTGTCCAAGATTGGTTAGTGAAATGGGGAAGGAAAAAGAGAAACTTGTGGACAAAGATAACATTAAGAAAAATGTCTATCTCAAAAGAAGTTGATTCGCTTGAAAAAGGAAAAATGCCATCCCATAGCAATGAATTTGATGATTATTTTTATAGCAGTTTGATTGCTTTCCCACTTTATAAAGCGGACCTTGGTTGGGGGAGGCCAGCTAGAGTGAGCATGGCAACTGGCCCCTTCAGTAAGTTATTTTTTCTGATGGATAATCAAAGTGGACGTGGAGTTGAAGCCATAGTCATGTTGGACGAACAAGACGTGTTTATATTTGAAAGAGATCCTGAGCTACTGGAGTCTGCTATTCCAGCTCCAAATCTTTAATTAAAAGCGTATTCTGCTCTGTCTAATTTTATAACTACTAATATGTTGTCTTGTCTAAGGCAACTTGTGACTTTTGTTAAAGTATGTGTTATTTAAATTCTTGTGTTGTTTTATGAAATCTTCAACGTATGTTGTTCAAGTCCAGTTTGTTGCGACTTTGTGCAAAGGAATTACTGTTTTCTTTTGCTGCTTTACTTTTGGTTTTCTTTTTCAGTTGATCGTCGTTGCCCTGCTTTACTATGGTTGCAACTACATCTTTCTCCTGGCCACAGAAAGGAAAAAAAACCACACACACACACACACAAACTAGCTTTAACACTCCTGCAATTTCTTCATTGATAATTAGACATAAGCTAATCTCCTGCAGGTTTACTTGACACATAATTAAGTAAATTTAGGCCAAATTACAATTCATGATCAAGTGAACACAGGGTTTTATAGATTCAACTCTACTGCCTGAAATATGATCTTCATAAAAAGCAAAACATGTCAATCGCCTAGAAGTTGAATCTTTAGGTCTATGCTAGTTTGTTGTGCAAAGTATTCGAACAATGAGCTTACTGCTCAGCATCTGCAACACGCACTCTGTAACGTTCTGCCAACCGTGTAGCGACTCTGTTGCTAACAACACTTTCTATGATTTCAAACTTCTTATAGCTTGCATTCAAGGTCTCCGTCTGTTTCTTCGAAAGATTTTCTTCCTCCTCCAGTTGATGCTACATAGAGAAAATGAACTTCTAACATCAGGAATACTTAAATGTGATATATACGCTGAAGTAAAAACGAAAGTTTACCTTGAGCAAAAACTTGGATTCCTCTGCCTGTTTTCTAACTGTAAGCTTGATCTTGTTGGCCACCTCAAAATCAGGATCACTAGAGTCCAACCATCGGCATACTATCTTACTACCAGGTTTTCTAGGACGGTCATCAAACATCTCTGCTTCAGCAGCACGTGCCCTGACTGGCCTTGGCATACCACATATCATAAACGGGGAATTGCTTAACTCGGAGATAATAGTTTTCGCCTGGACTGCGTTTTCCACCTCAACCAATGCAGCTTGTCCAATGTTCTTTGGTTCAAGGTAGTTTGGGATAAACTTGACCTGAATGACATTCCCAAATTGATCAAGAGCAGCTTTAACAACAGCTTCAGTAGCCACGGGTGAAAGGTTGTCAATGAATATAGTACGTTTCACTTTCTCTCCAAAAGCAGCATACTCTTTATCTGAAGTTTCCATGATGAGTAACGCCAAATTTCACCTAAACACAAGCAATTCACCAGCATCTTAGAAAGAGCGGTAACCACAGTTTACATAATTTTGATAGCATAACAAATTACTGAGAAACAAATATATCATCTTAGTGCTAATCACGCTGCAACCAACTTAATACGATTAAAAGAGTATTATGAGTGTCCGTGTACTCTGGCACGAGTTGCAGCACCGTGATCGAGGCTGAGACGGTTAGCACCAGTGTCCTCAGTTGTCTTCTCCAGTTATTTCTGCTCTTTTGGCCCAAGAGAAATGGCAGTCCCGAAGAAGGAAAGAGAGAGAGAGAGAGACTTTCTTCCTTGCTGGAGGGAAACCCTTTGAGGAAATCAAACATAGTGAAATAGTGTGGTTCAGCAAAATCGGAGGAGAAGAGGATTGGCAAGCACAATAATAATAGTTGCATAAACAAAGCTTCAGACAGTGCTACTGCTGACATGTCTTATGACTAGCATCAGAAAGCAAAGGCTAGATAGGTAACAAATGGAGAAAAGATGCAAAAACCAAAAATGAGTAGCAATTCACAAGAAATTTCAACTCTATAGCAGATTTCTTTACGTTCAGGTTTACCAAGATAAGAAGAGCAGTAGTAATCATTGCCGAGTTGGCAAATGATACAGCAGTCCTTGCCTGTGATATTGGAGAGATTCATAGACAATGGGAAAGAGTGAAAGCTGGCTGTAGAAAACAACAACAACAAAAAAAACCAGTAGTTTCCCACGAGTGGGGTCTGGGGAAGGTAAGATGTACGTAACCTTACCCCTACCCATGGAAGGGTAGAGAGGCTGTTTCCGATAGACCCTCGGCTAGAGAACGACTGAAAAAGAAAAGGTAATTGCAACATGTAGGAAACAGCAAAATGAAATAAGATCGAATCCAATAATGCAGTCAAACTCCAGGTAGTAATAGCCATCTATGAATAAAAAATAACATACCAACACTAATACTAGGAAACTGAGTAAGACAAAGAGAAACGCTCGACTACCTACTAACCTTCTATCCTAATCTTTGACCTTCACACCCTCCTGTTTAGAGCCATGTCCTTAATCAGCTCCAGTTGCGCCATGTCTCGCCTAATAACCTCCCCCAAGACTTCTTAGGCCTACCTCTACCCCTCCTGCTGCCCACCAAGGCTAACCGCTCACACCTTCTAACTGGGACTTCTATACTTCTCCTCTTAACATGCCCGAACCATCTCAACCTCGCCTCCCGCATCTTATCCTCCACAAGAGCCACTCCCACCTTTTTCCGAATAACTTCATTCCTAATCTTATCCAACCGGGTATGCCCACACATCCACCTCAACATCCTCATCTCAGCTACTTTTAGTTTCTGGGTATGAGAGTTCTTGACCGGCCAACATTCTGCTCCATACAACATAGTCGGTCTAACTACAACCTTGTAGAACTTACCTTTAAGTCTCAGCGGCACATTCTTATCAGACACAGGAAGCGAGCCTCCACTTCATCCATCCTGCTCCGATACTATGCGTGACATCTTCATCAATCTCCCTGTTACCTTGTATTATAGATCCAAGATACTTGAAACTACCTCTCTTGTGGATGACTTGCGTATCAAGCCTCACCTCCATATCCCGTTCTTGGGTACCGTTGCTGAACTTACACTCCATGTATTCCCTTTTGGTCCTACTCAACTTGAAACCCTTAGACTCTAGCGTCTGCCTCCAAACCTCCAGCCTCTCGTTAACACCACCCCGCATCTCGTCAATTGAAACTATGTCATCAACAAATAACATACACCATGATACCTCACCTTGAATGTGTCTCGTCAATGCGTCCATCGCCAAGGAAAATAGGAATGGACCAAGAGCTGATCCCTGGGTGCAACCTCATCCTAACCGAAAAGTGTTCCGAGTCTCCTCCCGCTGCCCTAACCCGAGTCTTAGCTTAATCATACATGTCCTTAATCACCCTAATGCAGACTACTGAAAACTAGCTATAAAATAGACGAAAAATCCTATGAGCTATACAAGCCAGAGTGTGTAGCACCAGTGTTTGTAAAAGCGTAGTTATGCGAGATAGGAGATTAACCATGTCAAGACAAACTCGCTGGGACTACTCTATTTCCTATTTACTTGAATATGTCATTAGCAATTTCTCCTGGTGTTTTGCAAGGCCCATGAACCTAAGATGAATTTTCTGGAAGAAAGATCAAATAAGTCATGTACGTATCAATATGATCATACTTAATTCTGGATATGGACTTGATAGATATTCCATTGACAGAAGGAAATTTCACTTGGTCTGAGTGGAGGAAACACAGGGAAGTTTTCCAGGCTTGAACAATTTTAATCTCAGGTAATTGGAAAGAGAATATGCAAATGCAAGAGTCTTACAGCGAAGACTTCTTTATGATCACTTCCCCATAATGCTGGATTTGGTAGATAATCAAGAGACCTCTCAGATTAGAGAACATGCAGTTATGAAAGGAAGGGTCTGAAGACCAAGTAAAGAACTGGTTGGAGTCCTACCATGCAATGGGAAACGCAGATTTTGTGCTGGTCGTGATGCTGAAATAGGGAAGGGGATGTTCGAAAATGGAAGTAAATAAGTGTTTGAACTGGAAGGGACTAAACTCGAGATTCAGGAAAGTTAAGGACTCTCAACCTCTTGACATCGCAACTAAGTCCAAGAAGTAGACCAATAGGATTTATCATGAAAATGCCGAATGGATGCCTGGGCAGATTGGCATTAACAAAGGACATCATATAGCAACAAAAATATAGAGCATGGTGCATCAAGGAAGCAGACAAAAACATTAGATTTTGTGTAGAATGGCAAATGCACACTGTCGCTACTACAGATCTTCAAATTGTTCATTAATGGTAGAACAATTAAGGACACAAATAAGAATAAGAACAAAATCCTTTACTTTCATCAGAATCTATTTTCTGACACTTAGTACTAGTGGCCAAAAGTGGAAGAAATTCATTTTACCAGGTGTACCAGAAGAGAGTTATTGAAGCAGTAAATTCACCACCAGGAGAATGTTACGAAGGTCAAATGCCTTCACAATGGAGCTTATTTTAGAAACTTCTAGGTAAGAAAAACGTTCTGAGAACCTTTTACTTTCAGGATAGATGCTCTTCAAGAAACGAATGAGCTTGATTGAGCACCAGATTTCCACTCAATTAGCTTAGTTGGAACTTGGAAGTATCTATGTCTACATCTATTAGATTAATCTTGTTCCGGTACCATCTTGGTGACAGTTTAATAAAAAACTTCACCAAAGATGTTGTATTTGATTTTAAAAGAAGTCATAGCCATATTGTATCGGATGCACAGAACATATTTGTGAAAGCCAGGAAGAGTCACTCTCAGCCCCAATAGAAAATGAATATCTGGATGTGGACTGGAAGATGCGCTCCAAAACTAGCTTGTAAGCTGGATACTGAAAAAGCACATAGTTATGTGAACTGGGAAAGGAGGGAAAAACAATGAATCATCTTCTATTTGCAAATTAAGGCGGTGAAAGATGTCTGGAATTTATTTTCTTTCTGAAACTGATTGGACAATGCCTAAAGCAGTTATAGTCTTATAGAGTGTTCAACCACCTTGAGGTGCTTTGCGGAAGTTTCAAGAAATGTGTAAACTTAAGATTATAACAGATTAGCAAAATATCGTGATATAGGCAAGAAATATGAACAATCTAGATAGCTACAGAAGGAAGATTCGCAAAGCTTTTATAGCCCTTAGTGCTTTCAATATACTTGTGATTAAACTACTTTACTTATCAAAAAAATATGACACAGGTGCAACTATTAATAACGTTACTAACAAAGGAGTCTCCACTGTCTTTTTGTGCCTCGCAATTCAAAGGAACTTTTGCTTTTGTCCCTTCCTCGACTCCTGCTATCTGTTTCCCCTACTATCTTTCTTTGGCGAAAGAGAAACTTGTGTTTTTTTTTTTTTTTGAAGACGTTACTTCTTGTGCTATATCAACAAGGCGAAAGAGAAACTCAGTTGATACAACCCCTTTTTTTATGACTGACAAATCTATTCGGGATCAAACCTTAGGACCAATTTGCAGCCTCCGAAACTCGGGGATAATGGGTTTGCACCTCTACCCTTCTCTACTTAAATACTAGGCTAAGTTACCTTGGTGCAGGGCTCGAACCCATGACCTAAGTCCCAAATCCCTCAACTTTTGCCACTTGAACTAAGCTCGCTATTTGATACAACACTTAGCTAGCACCTACAAGATTTTGTACACAAGGACAGCACTTTATGCTGAGCCAGGGAGGGGTTTATTTATTTATTTTATTTTATTTTTTTTT
>MCJB01010111.1:76903-93680 GCA_002018475.1 Nicotiana obtusifolia | reverse complement strand
CCCAACCCCGCAATTTAAAAAAAAAAGGAAAAAAAGGGACCTTGCAAAAGTATACAGCAAAACGGCAAAAGGGGTTTCCCAATGGTGCTTACCGTGAGCTCTCCCAGGTTGCTGGAGCCTCTTTGGTGTTTACTCTTCTACCTTCTTCAGATGGTGTGTTCCTATGGTTGTTTTTAAGTTTTTCAGTGGACTCTTTAGGAAATTCGTTTTGTTTTAACACCCGAAACTATCTCGATTCTCTTTATATAGTTGTTATAAAATATTAGGAAATTTGATGTGCTATAGCTAAATAATGCACCCTATCTATGTTATATTAAAAGCACCTTAACAAAACGTCGTTTATCTTTTTTATTTTTTATAATTAATTTTATATTGGGCAAATTTATAATTTAATTATTTTTATAATATTTAAGACTTTAAAATTGATTAAAATATTAATTATTAATTATTTTGACTTAGGTAGGATAGCTTTTAGCAGACTAGAGTCTAAGATTCATGAATATATTAGCACTGCAAGGGTAGGAATATTCATTGCACTGTCTAGATAGGCATGTAATCGTAGTAGGCGGCCCAGAATACCTCTTTTCTTTACTAAAATACTATTTTGGATGAATGGGAAATTACGCCGCTTTTTAATCTACCGAATAAGGCTTAGGAGTTCTCTCTTTTATGGCGGAGATCTCTCCGTACCAAGGGTAGGAATATTACATCTAGCTCTGGTAGCTCGATAAAGAGAATAGATCTAAAACTTTTCGATATGGATCCATGGCTTCTTCTCCTTCTTTGTATCTCACATCTTAATTTTAATACAATATATACAGTATTTTACTTGGCCGGAAGACGCCATCTCCGACGAATTTTCTTCTCTTCTTTGTTATTGAGTCACATAATCATACAAATACATTATATTCTGTACAAATACACTCAAATACATTACATTATATACAAATACATTATATTTTCGACTGTATTTAGGTATTTCGAATGTTATTTTTTATGGCAGATCCTTGTTTTTTTTTTGAATTTTTGTTGTTTGAACACAGTCGAATTAAATAGAGTAAATTAAGTACAATGTAAAAGCAGCTACGAATGAATATAGCAAATTAAATACAGCAGAATATCACTGTTTTTATGATTTTTTTGTTTGAATACAGTCAAATTAAATACGATGAATTGAATACAACAAAAAATAATTAAGAATGAATATAGGTGAACTGAATACAATGTGTATAGCCGAATTGAATAGAGTGATATACACCCTATTTCTTGATTTTTTGTTATTTGAATACAACTGAATTCAATATAGTGAAATTGAATACAATGTAAAATATATAAGAACGAATACATCCGAATTAAATACAGTGTATACAATCGAGTAGATACACACTAATTTATTGCGCTTTCCGTTATTAAACAACTGCAATCCCTATTTTTAGGCGAATTACCGAACTGTATTTATAAATACAATCGCACGAATACATGGACTACAACACAGTAGCAGCTGTAATCCCTATTTTTTTAGGAGAATCGCCTCACTGTAGTTATAAATTTAGTCGTGCGAATACATGGAATACGGTACAGTAGCAACGAAAATTGTAGCTACTGCTAGTAAATATAAATATTATAACTATAGCACCTATAGCCACTTAACTGTAGTGATTTCTTAAAACTCCTCTAAAATATTTATAGAAGAAAACTTATCAGATAAGCGAGTTGTAGCAAAAGAGTTTAGAAATATAAATAACAGTCTACATTTTAGAAAAGAATAGCTAAAGATGGAACGAATTCTTAATATTGACAAAGTAATAGAAAGGGAATAATAAGTGAATAAAAGGAAAAATTAAGTTATAAAATTTAAGGTCAAACTGATGACATTATTTTAAGAGTAAATAAAATTATGCTTTTTTAAGGAAATGTTTTGTTAAAAAATATTGCTAGAAAATATTTTTGTTTTGGCTTCAATTTTGAATTCGATAAATCAACTTATGTGTAGGCTATGTCACCTGAAAATTTCCAGTGTCTTGGCGTCTAAAGCAAGGTTGAACGGAGAACTCATACACTATTAATTGCTTCAGAGACAGGTGGATTTTCAAAGCATCTGCCTTGCTCGATAGAGAAGCTGGAAAACAAAAATGTATTTGCATTCAATATTTACATCAAATCATAAAACTTATTTAGTACGTTAATTAATTTGACATTTGCATTTAGTTTCATATGATGCACAATTTGTACAAAATCCAAAAGTTAAAAAAAGTCTACTTTAACTTCGACGGCTTATTCTCAGTACCAGTAATTAGGGGTGTATATGGACCGGGCTAGTTCGATTTTTATTAAAACCAAACAAAACGAACTATATCGATTTGAATTGGTTCAATTTTATCGAATTTTTCGAAATTTGTTGTTATATGAACATTATTTCAATCTTACTTTGTTAAACTTTTTATAAGTAAATATATGTTTAGTAAAAATAAAAAAAATTAACAAATATATGATCTACTAAAATATTCTTATGAAAGAATGTTCTTAGAAACACATGAAAGTTATTTTTTAATCGTCTGACAATAATTTTATGTTGATGTATATTTTCAAAGTTAACCGAATTTAATAATTAAATATAAACATACCTATAATGATATGTTCTATTTAATTTTAAATTGGCAAAATATCATTTCAAATTCGAAAAAGATATAAGAATTTAATAGATATTGACATATGAATATGGAAGAACAAAGAGATTGACGCATTTTACTAACACTTGATAAGAAAGTGATCATACAACCCATTATATAAAGTTAATAAATATGGAGCACTTCATATTTAACTAAATGTTACATCCCATAAGAGAATCGCAAATATTTCTTGATTTTTTTAAAAGAAAATTCGATAAATAATCTTAAAAGTATATATAAAAATTATATATTTAAATGTCGGATTGGTTCAAATTTTTTACTCAATATCAAACCAAATTAAACCAAACCTAATCGAGTTTTTTAATCGATTTGGTTTGACTTTTTGATTTGATGCGATTTTCCGATTCGATTTGTATAACCCTACTAGTAGTATCTTAGCTCTGTAACTTTGTATCATCAGTTGCAACTTGTGTTTTGTATCAAATGAATGTCAACTGTGCAACTCTCGTTCCTTCTCCTAGTGCCGTCGGGTTTAATCATAGATCTAACTTTAAACTCTACAACGAAAGCTAACTGACAATAAAGTAGTTGCCAACTCCAAGTGACAAACTATTAAGATTAGTTGAATCAATAAAACAGCATTGGTTTATATCTCTCAACCAAAAGTGAGACTTGATTAGTTGAAATTAGTGATGAAAGCATGCTGCTTACAATCGCTCACAGACTACGGTATCTCAACAACATTCTGATTGACGCAGAGAGCCTAATGTAGAAGAAAGAGCATATCAGTTGGAAGGTCAATTTTTCAAAACAAAAATCTCAATTTACAAAAATTTTCTTGCTGAAGAATCTCACACTCGTCGCTACCAACAAAAATCATACAATCTCATATCCTAGACGAATGAATTAGACATTGCCACCATGTAACGCTTTATTCCTAAGAGAAACCAAACCTCCTTTTACTGGAAGACAAATTGTAGGGCATAAGACTTTCAAGATATATTTGCTTGTATCATTTCTTACTTGTCAAAGAACCACAGGAATCAGTACTCCAAAAGACGTCAAAGCATTCAAAATTTTATCTACAAGCAATTGGACCTACAGAATGAAGCCATACCCAAAAAATAAAAACATAGTTACACGTGCTAAGCGAATTTAACAAAGAGAAAATAGAGAACAGTCAAAACCACAACTTGTTTTGCTAAGGATATTAAACTAGAATATTCGAACAAATTATACACCTAAACCTGATAAGGTTACATAGTCGGGGTAAATGTGCAAGATGGTAATCCGAATGGTCATTCAATCACTAGAAAAATCTTCATAACTCAAGCCTTCTGATATATTATCCAACCCGTTAATGTCTGCCAAAAAATAGGAACAGATATAAGTACTGGTACACTAAGCTGAAGAATTCAATGTCACATGCCACACAACTAACCTCGATGTTCTGCCCTACCCTGAGGGTCCAAAAAATTATTAGTATCTGTTGCAAGGAACGCTGATCCAGAGTAGCCCTCTAGAATATCTGTATAGAACAGAAAGTCAAAACATATAACAATATAAAAGCGAGCAAGATATTAATCCAGAAGAGAAGACAGGCACAAACCAGAACTGTTAGTAAAATCAGCTGTTAAGTCCGACAAACTGAAGTTTCGAGGAATCTGTCCCAAGAAACCAAAGGAAGAAGTATTAGCACCCAAGCCGTTTCCGTTCAGAGCTTGTGAATTTGATCCTACATTGTTGAAAGGTGGAACAGATGGATCCCCAATTCCAGGACGAGCCTTCAGGACATTGCTCTCACTACCATATAAGAAGCGCAAGTCGCCTGAATAACCAGCTGATTTGATCATCCCATCATTCGGTCCTTGCATCATTCCCAGGTTTGAGCTTTGAGACAATAGCATGCTTGGTGATACATCAATTTTTCTTGCATGAGCAGAAACATCGATAGCAGCTTGCACATATGATTGGGCTGGGGATGCACCATTTGTGTAAATATGAGGTGAATTGCCATTAATAGTCTGGTGCATGTTCTCAAGCTTTACATTTGGCCCAGCATGCTCTGTTGCTTGCCATGTTGAGTTCTGTGGCACTGTCAATATATGATAGCACATAATTACTTTCCTTACAGTTAAGGATTTTATTGGATGAAATTGCCAACGTTAAACAATAAAACAGGTATACAAATGTATAAGACGTGCTTAATTTCGCGTTGCAATGTACACTCTACACTGAATCCGGACAAACATAAAAAGGGAAAGCTAAAATAATACAAATACCATACTTGTATAGGCCAAAATCTGTCTTCAGAATATTTAACGAAATATGACATTAAAGAAAGTTATCAGTCGAGCTCGCCAAGATGCAGCGAGGTCAATGGCCGAGATTCCGAGATGAGCCGTGGTCAAGACATCGGCGGAGATCGTAGTTAAGGCGTCAACAAGGGTCGAAATCGAGATTGACTACCGATGATAAGACTTGTAATAGCTAGTTTGTCAGAATAGGGTACTGAAAGGGAATATTCTAGTGGATATTCCCTACATTTGTATTGTTAGGGATTCCTAAGAAAACGGCCCCATATATATAGAAAGAAGAGATAATGATAGGGGCAAGTAATATTCATTATGATAAGAATACTTTTGAGGAGAAGACTTTCCCTCTTGCAAAAATACAAAGATTTCCTTTTTACAAAGATTGTTGTTCATATTGTTCCCCACTCTTCCATCAAATCCGAGGACCGTTCATGCAAATCTTGAATCTATCTGTCATTCATCATTGTCAGGCAAAATATTCGTCCAACTCATCCATTATTGGGTGAATCATTCGCTTTATTTGCTTAAATGCCATTTATTGACATTTATTGTTAGTTATATCTCCCTTAATGTTCTTGCTTTAAGAGTATTCTATATTTATTGCCGCCAACCATATACGGAATCTGTCCCAACTAATATACGTCTTTGTGCTTAATATCTAGAGTTATTATCCTTAACTAGATTTAACCTCCCTCATTATATAAATTTAATAGTTTAACCGGAAATTATATATTTTGGTCAAACAATTTGGCGCCGTCTGTGGGGATCTTTTAGCTAAGTCTTTTAGTTTCTTCTAGATCTTCTACCGACACTGGTTGCTGACATAAATTAAAAAAAAGAAACAACAAAAAGAAAAATCTTCTTCTCTGTATGCATAGATCAAACATGGCAGGTAACGGAGAAGAAATAATGAGAATAATGAGTGACCTCCCAACCAACCTCATAGACGTCATCCACGAAAGCTCTGAAGCAGTGAACGGCGGCACAACGCCCAATGCCTCCCCTAGGCGAGGTGGATCACCCCTCCCCCCCCACTGCAGCATCACAAAATCCCTTGGCTAGATAGCCTCCACGTCCGTGGGAGAGGAGACACCACTAGTGATAAAGAAACTCCTTGAGGCCTGGCTGACCGATACACTGACCAGCGTCTTCCATAAGCCCGTTCAGGACGTGACCGCAGTAAATGCGAGAACCTGTGCTGCACCGCCAGTGAACAAGCAACATGGTCCCCCCCACACCCGCGATGACAGGTATCACTCACAATGTTATTAACAATGCAGGCGATGACGCTCTTATAACCATTCTGAAAAGGATGGAGAAAATGAAAAATGAGAACAAGGCACTTCGGGACCAAATGAGAGAGCACCAAGAAAGGGTCGATAAAATATCGGCGCTCCTAAGTTATTGCCAAAGAGAGATGCCGGTCTGTTCGTCGAGCAATCGTACAGTGATAGTGCTGCCCCACATGCCATACCGAAGACTTTCAAAATGCCGCCTTACCTGAAATTGTACGATGGCACGACCGACCCCGATGATCATATGACTCACTACGTCACGCTGTGAAAGGCAATGACCTCGTCAAAGAACAAGTATCCTCCATTCTGCTGAAGAAATTCGGCGAAACCCTCACGTGGGGAGGGAGGCATTAACTTGGTACTCGCAACTACCAGCTCGTTCCATAGAAACCTTCGAGGAAATGGCGATAAGTTCGTGACTGCCCATGCCGGGGCCAAGAAGGCCGAGGCGAGAGTGAATGATATCTTTGCTATCAAACAGTCCCCGGGAGAAGGACTAAGGGACTTCCTCGCCCGTTTCAACCGAGTGAGAATGACTCTAGACAGAAATGATTCGAGAGCGACAAGAAAATTATTAAGTCGGCTTATGAAATATCCCAACAACTTGGGACGAAATACATAATGCATACTGTGCCAAAGTACGAGCAAACGAAGACGACCACAATGAGCCGAATCATCGACCGACCTCAGTACAAGCAGAATCCAGAAAAGATCAGAGAAGTAATATTAGAAGAGATCCGGCGATCTCACAGCCGAACTGGGAACAACATCTCCCATATGTCAGAACTACCGCTGTATCCTCACCTCGCCATGAAGAAGGCCCACCCCGATCAGGAACAGGGACTCACTGGAATGAAAGAGGTATGCCCCCTTTATTATCCGCTCATAATTTTTGCGTGTCACCTGCAGAGATAGTCTACGCCTTGGAGAAGCTCGGACTAAAGGTAAAGTGACCGCAAAAGATGAGGTCAGACCCGAATACCAGAAAATCAGACGTCCTCTGCGAGTTCCATCAAGAGCGAGGACACAAAACCGAAGATTGCATCGCCCTACGACAGGAGGTCGTAAACATGCTACGACAGAGACACCTCAAAGAATTGCTGAGCGATCGGGGAAGAACCAACTTTGCTAGGGGACGCGAACAACATCAAGGGCCGCCGAAGCCGCCCTCGCCAGCCCGAACCATCCACATGATCATCGGCGAAAGAGACGACGCTTCCATAAACAGCGTGAAGTTCACCACGACCCACAAGCTCAAACGATCGATCACCCCCGAACGGTATGATGAACTCGAAGAAAGTATCATCTTCGATAAGTCAGATACCAACGGTTTGGCATTCCCTCACTATATGGCGCACGTGTATTACCCATCCCCGAGTACTGACACAAATGAAACTCGAGGACAAGATAGTACCATGCTGCATCACACTAACAGGCTTTAACAATGCAGTTGAACGAACATCTGGCGAGATCACACTCCCCGTCCTGGCGGATGGCGTCACTCTGGAGACCACATTCCACATCATGGACCAGGACGCGACATATAACGCCATAATAGGGCGACCGTGGATACACACTATGAGGGCCATACCCTCCAGCTTGTACCAAGTCATCAAATTCCCAACTCCACGGGGCATATTCAGCATAAGTGGGGAACAACTCACATCCCAAGAGTGCTACCACATCGACCTAGACTGCACGTCCACCCAACAAATAAGAGATAAAGAGAAGAAAGTATAGCAATCAACAGGGTCGAGATAGGTAGGCGACAACATCGAGGACGTCATCAGAGACCCCGATGTGGCCGAGGCTGTCGGATCGACCATAGAGGACCTCGACCCCGTTCAGCTAGACACCAACGACCACAGCAAGAAAGCTTACATCGGCTGCAAACTCCAAGAACCGGGTAGATTTCGAAAATTTCTAATTGCTAACGCGGACTTGTTTGTTTTTAGCCATGCAGATATGCCAGGTATCCCAAAAGGAGATTGCCACACATAGATCGAACATCGATCCACTCTACCCCCCGATAAGGCAGATTCGATTGTAAGTTCAATTCCGCAATCAATGATGCAGTGCGCGAAGAAGTGAAAAAATTATTGGAAAATAGCTATGTCAGAGAGCCGAAGTACCCCCAATGGGTCGCCAATGTGGTCATGGTGAAAAACGACAAGTGGCGGATGTGCGTAGATTTTACTGACCTGAACAAAGGTTGCCCCAAGGATTCGTTTCCACTACCTCATATAGACCAACTCATCGATGTGACAGCCGGGCATGAGTTGCTGAGTTTTTTGGATGCCTACTCGGGCTGCAACCAGATCCTTATGGAGGAAGAAGACTAGGAAAAGACCACCTTCATCACCCACCAGGGAACGTACTGCTACAGGGTCATGCCTTTCGGATTGAAAAATGCGGGGGCAACTTACTAAAGGCTGGTGACGAAGATGTTCAAAGAACAACTCGAAAAAATGATGGAGGTATACATCGACGACATGCTGGTCAAGTCCAAAAAGAAAGAAGATCACATCGACCATTTAAGAAAAGCCTTCGGCATACTCGGGCGATACGACATGAAATTGAACCCCAAAAAAATGTGCATTCGGCATGGCCTCAGGAAAATCCTTGGGTTTCCTAGTGTTGCAGCGGGGTATCGAGGTCAATCCCGACCAAATTAAGGCCATCAAAGGTATACCAGAGCACTTGACCACCAAAAAGCAAGTCCAGAAGCTAACTGGTCGTATCGCCGCTCTGTCAAGGTCCATCTAGCGATCCTCCCATAGGTTCCACAAGTTTTTCGGCGTACTCAAAAAGGAGAACGGCCTCCAATGGACCTCTGAGGTGCGTCCAAGCACTGAAAGAGTTAAAGGTGTACCTGTCCTCGCCACCGTTGCTCTCAAAATTAGAACCAGGACAGCCTCTCCTAATCTATCCCGCCGTGTCCGAAGTAGCAGTGACTGCAGTTTTAGTCCAAGAAAATAAAGGTAAGCAATCTCTCATCTATTATATTAGCAAGACGCTAGTCGACGCCGAGACGAGGTAACCCCCACCTTGAAAAACTAGCTCTGGCCTTAATCGTAGCTTCACAGAAGCTTTTAGACCGTATTTCCAATGCCACCCCATCTCGACCATCACGACTTTCCCCTTAAAAAGCATTTTATACAAACCCGAACTCTCGGGTAGATTGGCCAAATGGGACATCGAACTAAGCGAGCACGATAATACATATTGACCGCGAATAGCGATGAAGTCTCAGGTCCTCGCCGACAGCGTCGCTGGCTTCAGTGCGCATATACTGCCCGAGGTCGAAAAGGAAGTCATCCACGCTTCTTCCTAAATACACGACCTCTGGGTCCTATACATCGACGGTGCATCTAACGCATTGGGGTCCGGGATGGGACTCGTACTCGAAATACCAAGAGGCGAGTGATTCGCCAGTCCATAAGGTGCCCGGACATGACTAACAACGAGGTCGAGTATGAGGCCGTAATCGCAGGACTAAGACTAGCACTCAAACACGGGGGGAAGCTACGGCTGCTATACGATTCTCAGCTCGTGATCAACCAAGTCACAAGAACTTTCCAAATCAAGGAGCAAAGGTTACAAAAATACCAGACTGAATCTGCAAACTACTAGTTCGACGAATGTCAGCTCGACCAGATCCCCAGAGCACATAATGTCGAGGCGGACAGCCTCGCCAAATTAGCAGCAGCCACCAAAAACATCACAACCGAAGACCAAAATGTGGTCCACCACCTCAACTCGTCGATAGACCAAATCGAGGTAAGAACCATAAACCTAACTTGGTACTGGCGCAACCGTATTGTTACATATTTGTAGGACGGCATGCTCCCCAATGATAAAAAAGAGGCCAAGAAGCTGCGAATGCAAACGGCCAGGAATAGCATCGTTTCAAAACGACCTGTACAAAAGGACATACGGCGGCCCTCCGGTGAAATGCTTGGGGCCAAATCAGACGCGGCGCGCCCTTGAAGAAGTGCACGAAGGCCACTGTGGAGCTCAGTCCAGCAATCGAGCATTTGTCAGGTGCCTCATACGAGCGGGATATTACTGGCCCACCATGAAAAAGGAGGCCGCAGATTTCGTGAAAAAATGTGTGCAATGCCAGAAGTACGCCCCAATAATCCACCAAGCAGGCGAACACCTACACCTCAGTAACTTTTCCTTGGCCGTTCATCAAATGAGGAATGGATATCGCGGGCCCCCTCCCGGCCGGACGAGGTAACGTACAATTTTTCTTGGTTTTAACTGATTATTTCTCTAAATGGACAGAAGCAGGAGCATTCGCCCAAATACGCGAACAGGAAGTAATCGCCTTCATATGGAAGAACATCATATGCCGTTTCGGTCTCCCTAAAGAAATCAGCAGCAACAACAGCCCTCAATTTGCAGGAAAGAAGGTCGCCGACTTTTTTGAAAAATGGCACATCAAAAGAATACTGTCAACGCCTTACTACCCTGCGAGTAACGGACAAGCGGAATCCTCCAACAAGTCGATATTGAACATTATGAAAAAGAAACTCGAAGACGCCAAGGGACTGCGGCCGGAGATATTACTAGAAGTACTCTAGGCCTACTGAACAACGCCAAAAACGAGCATCGGGGAAACACCATACTCGCTAGTCTATGGGACTGATACAGTAATACCAGTCGAGGTCGGAGAGCCCAGTCTAAGATACTTCCGCGAAAGCGGTGAAAGCGGACCCCAGAACGATGACTATAGAAGGCAGGAACTCGACGAAGTCGAGTAACGAAGAGATATGGCCTATGTGAGAATGATTGCCCAAAAGCAGCAAGCAGAACGCTACTATAACAAAAGAGAAAAGATCAAGCCACTTAAAGTCGGGGACTACGTGCTTAAAGCTAAAACACAAGCAAGCAAAGATCCACGGGAAGTCAAACTGGGAACAAACTAGGACGGCCCCTACAAAATCACGGCAGCGGCAAGCAAAGGCTTATTCACACTAGAAACAATGGGAGGAAAGCGATTATCAAACAACTGGAACATTACACACCTCAAGTACTTCAACTTTTAAAGATGAGGTCCCCAAAGTCGTACTCTTTTTCCCTCACTCGAATTTTGTACCAAATGGATTTTCTCAAGGAGGTTTTTAACGAGGCGATGACGGGGATTCTTCAGGATTGAAGTGCACACTAACAAAGACACTAGACGACCAGTTCATTGCTCGACCTCTCACTACTTTTCTAGCTTGACCAATGACGGGACTAGATAGACTGGGACTGGGACTGGGACAGAACTACCAGCCAACGCCCGAAAAATATGTAAATCTCTCCAAGAATATGAATAAAGCACAAGCACATGAAGTTTATTCCCGCTCTCCTCAAGTAAAGGTTACATTCGACCTCGTCCGAATTAACACCTATTTGGCACATTGCCTTAATTAATTAGAGGTTACAATCGACCTTGTTCAAATTAACACCTATACGGCCCACGACCTCAATTAATTAAAGGTTATAATCGGCCTCGTTCGAATTAACATCTATTCGGCCCACTGCCTCAATTAATTTAAGGTTACAATCATCTCGCTCGAATTAACACCTATTTGGTCAACGGCCTCAATTAATTAAAGGTTACATTCAAACTCGTTCGAATTAACACATATTCGGCCCACGGCCTCAATTAATTAAAGGTTACATTCGACCTTATTTGAATTAACACCTATTCGGCCCACGGTCTTAATTAATTAAAGGTTACATTCAGCCTACTCGAACATCGTTCAGCCTACTCGAACAAATTTGTTACGACAAAAGCAACCAAGCAACAAAATCAGAAAAGAGCCAAACCCGAACAAATAAAAGGAATCAGGTACGAATAACAAAACTAACACTTCATACTTAGAATATTTTTTACAAAGGTTGCACGCCTACAAAAAGTACACACGAATCTGCGGCTAAACCAAAAAGAACAACAACTAATCACCGCTAGACCCACCAGCGCCACCAGCTTGATCGCCCAGACCGTCTCCACCTACGTCCTCGCCATCGCCATCGCCAGCAGGATATTCATCCTCATACCAGGCATCCTGTTCGATCCGATCCACGCCCGCATCCTCTTCGTCATCGCCGGCTTCCGATGTAGCGGGATCATAGCCACAAGCAAACCTAGCTTTACGTGCCTTAGCACGAGCGTCCTCGAAATCAGCTTCTAAAACAGCCTCTGTCCCCATCAGGTCCCTGAATATATCTAGCTGGGCCTCAGTATGAATCCATTCCTCATACAAATCCCGCGGAACGTCAGGAAAGGCAGAAGTGCGGGAGAGGACGACTGAGCCAACAACTATGCCTCTCAGCCTCTAGAACTGCAACACGATCACTAAGGCTTGAAGCCTCTTTCTCCAGCTACCCTATCCGCTCATCAAACCGCTCCTCCCCGAGCTTGGCCATCTCTAAAGCACTCTCCTGCTCAGAACGAAGAACGCAGATCATGAATGTGAAAGCCTCCGCCTTCCTCGCAGCCGACAACTGGGCCAACTCCGCCTTCTCTAGACCCGCCACCTTATCAGCAACCTCGCCACTCAGAGCATCCACTTTGAGTTGACACTCCTCGAGCTCGGCGCGCAATGAAACCACCTGGACTTGAAGATCTGCGCATTGAGCCTCAACCCCCTTGCTCACCTCAAGTTCCTCGTTTTTGTCCCTCAACGCCCCCTCGAGTTCGCTACATTTTCCAATGACCCTCATCAATTCGTCATCCTTCTCCTTCAGTTCACCTCGGAGAGCCTGGAAAGTGCCGCTTCCACCTAACCGCTTGCAGATCTCGCGGTGCTTATCACAGTATTCGCGATATTTCTGCTCCATCTTCTGGAAAATGACCTTACGCCTCTCCTCTTGGCGAGCGCTCTCGATCTCCAAGATCACTGTCTGAAAGAAAGACAGAACGAGTAAGAACAAAACTGGACTCGACATAAAAAAAGAAGAAAACATAAAAAACGAAGAAAGATCAAAGGCTTACCCTAAGAGCGAGACCGACTATACTCCTCGACAAAGTGGCGTCCTTTAGTTTCTCAAGGGTCTTACCACCCACATCGGAACAGAGGGGACCAAGAGAAGGGACCACGTCCTCTGTATCAACTAGCAAATCCAGGTCCAAGGGGATCGCGATAGTCCGCATGGTCCCCTCCAACCTGACCTCGAGTAGAGTAAGTCCTTCCCCCATCATCCTAACTTCTTCGGCGTCCATATCGGAGCCCGTCTCGTAACCTTTTTCGGCTACACTTTTTCCTTTTGTGTCAACCCGGGAAGAAAGATCCTCGGCTGGTAGCGAGGCCGATAGCTCGTCCTCCCGTAAGACGTCAGGGACTCTCGCCGACGGCCCTTCAAAATCCATCACGACCTCAGGGAAAGACGTACATTCCTCGGCCCCCGACAACGGTAGAATCATGGGCGGTAACTCGGCGCCATCTCCAAGTTCTATGGTCGCCGTTACTCGGACAGCGAAATCCTCCATCACCGAACTCCCCGCACGAGCAACTCTTTCGCCGGCATCTACATATCACCTCTTGCGGAGAAGTAAGTTATCGCCATTCGGCACGATCCTTCTTCATCGCCCTCGTCTACTAGATGACGCAAAGGGGAAGTCGAAAGCCCTGCTGCAGGAGTAGTCGACGACCGAGCAGACCTCACCGCAGCAGAAGGAACAGAAGCAGCCTTCCTCTCACGAAATGCTGGAGCAGGAGCCTTCTGCCTTCTCGAAGGTCCCCGGGCCAAAAAAGAAAAATCAGAAGACCATCACTTCCTGTGCAAAACTGTAACAAGTAGACAACCACGAGGTCGAAACAGTATAGATAAGATAATTATGCATGCATAAATAAATACATATCGACGAACTCACTGGTCGCGGAAGGCGCAGGCCCGAATTTCTTGATAAAGGCCGACCATTCACGAATCCCCACTGTGTTAGGAAAGACCTGGCCGACCCAGTCATGAATGTCCCCGACCAAGGGAGGGGGCGAAGTCTCAGCTGCACGAAGAAGGGACAGAATGTTAGACTACGACTAAAACAGGCAAAATGAATGCTCGGCAAAAAGATACTTGCGGGCGTAATTCTAAGTCTCGGGGAACCCGCTTGCGTTGGCCACAATGTCCTCGGTCTTGACGAAGAAATAGTTGAGTCTGAACTGACGATTCGCCTTATTGCACATCTTCACCACAAACTTTTACTTCCTCGATGGCGAAGGTGTAACATCGTCCCCCTATAAAAACTAAGGGCGAAGAGATGCATCAGGTGGCGAAGTGAGACCCCACGGCCAGCCAACTCTGCATATTTGGTCAACATACGGATAAGCTTGTAGATATAAGGGGAGAGCTGGGCCGGATAGACGCCGTACTAGCGGTAGAATTCCTCCGCCAATGGGAAACGAGGAAGAAAAATAGCCCACGTGGAACGGATACGCATAAAACGCGCAATATCCTGGGCGATGTATCTGTAAAACATCGTGCCTTGCCGGAACTAGATCGATGTGAGCCGGTATTTTGAACTTTTTCCTACACACAGCAAGGTCAACCTCATTCATCATCGACTCCGAGACCTCAGGATCGTCTTCGGGCAACTTCGAAAAGTTAGATCTAATCTTTTCACTGCGAGAAATTATTTCCTCCATCGTAGGGAGTCCCTCATCTTCAGGGGCAACAGAAACACCGTCGCCATGAGAAGGCATGCGCACCGCCAAAGGGGTAGGGTTAAGCGCCATACGGGAACCAGAGGGTGCATTAACTATATTCTCGAGAGAAGATATCTTAAGCACAGAAGAGTCGAGAACAACTGAAATCACTGAAACCGAAGGAACGGATACGCAGTGACGAAGCAAGAAGGAGACAAGGGTTTGATCTGGAGAATGAAGAAAGGGACACAGGGATTCGATAATGCAAGTATGCAAAACAAACACAAGGGACCTCAGGTCCATATATAAGATTTCAGGCACTAAGACCTAGAAATCAAGCCATCATTGCCCAGCGCAGGTATCGAAAATGCAGATGCGCGGGAAACGATGCAAGGCATCGGGAAAGCGCGTCACAGTGACGTATGATGTCATGACGTAATTCTAAAACAACGCATCCCCAAAGTTTGCAGCTCACGAAAAGTCATGTTGCCACCTCGCTTAAAGCGCCGCCACCCTACTCGCTCGCCCAATTTTCGTCAACTATGACAAACAGAATCCACTCATCAAGGCCGGAGGGAGTAACTGTATAGGCCAAAATTTGTCTTCAGAATATTTAACGAAATATGGCATTAAAGAAAGTTATCGGTCGAGCTCGCCCAAGACGCAGCAAGGTCAATGGCCGAGATTCCGACATGAGCTGTGGTCAACACATCGGCGGAGATCATAGTCAAGACGTCAACAAGGGTCGAGATCGAGATTGACTACTGATGATAAGACTTGTAACGGCTAGTTTGTCATAATAGGGTACTGAAAGGGAATATTCTAGTGGATATTCCCTACATTTGTACTGTTAGGGATTCCTAGGAAAATGACCCCATATATATAGAAAGAAGAGACAATGATAGGGACATGTAATATTCATTCTAATAAGAACACTTTTGAGGAGAAGACTTTCCCTCTTGCAAAAACACAAAGATTACCTTTTTATAAAGATTCTTATTCATATTGTTCCCCACTTTTCCATTAGATTCGAGGACCGTTCATACGAATCTAGGATCTATCTGTCATTCATCATTGTCAGGTAAAATATTGGTCCAACCCATCCATTATTAGGTGAATCATTCTCTTTATTTACTTAAATGTCATTTAATGACATTTATTGTTAGTTATATCTCCCTTAATGTTCTTGCTTTAAGAGTATTCTATATTTATTGCCACCAACCATATACGGAATTTGTCCCAACTAATATAAGTCTTTGTGCTTAATATCTAGAGTTATTATTTTTAACTAGATTTACCCCTTCATTATATAAATTTAATAGTTTAACCGGAGATTATATTTTTTGGTCAAACAGTACTTATCTCACGTTTGACATGAAACTAAAGCAAACAATCCCAAAGGAAAACAGGAGTGGATAGTTCGTTTATCCAAGAGTGGAGTTTGTCTTCCCGAAACAAGAGCAGTAAACATGAAGTTCTCAACCAAGCACCATTTGAACTCTCATTAGATGTCCTTCAAACTTCAGAAGAGTTAAACAATCCCTGATAGAACTATTCTTCATAAAACAATAAGATAAAGAAAAAATTTCCATATACACTTCCTAATCAGGTAGACAGCTTTCTTTACAATCCATAATAAAAGTGTGGAGCTCGATGATAGGCTATTCCCTACCTTTGCACTTAGCCATATGTCCAACAAGAGTTATCACAAGTGAATTTATTGTAATTAACAACACAACCTACTTTATAATGTTCATCAAAAAGCTGTCTTTCGATTTAGTATAATGCTAGTCAATCAAATGCAGAAACTTACCCAAAATACATGATTAATACCAAATACACCATTACAGGTGATAGGAGTTCTCTTTTCTTATTTTTTTCTCCATTGGAGGGGGGGG